>JAJAGP010000163.1:0-159848 GCA_025084515.1 Ancistrus triradiatus
TGAATCAGTGCCCTTGGTAAAGGTCATTTACACTTTGATGGCATCGTTAATACAGAACAGGTTGAGAGAGGTGGTGGCTTTGACTTCATTCATTTTCAGTTTGGGCACCTCCCAGTACACCCACTTAGTTGTTATAAAACGTGTCAGTTCTGTCGTGACGTTGTAGTATGGTGTACTTTCAGAGCACAGCTGACATTTGGATCCAGATCTCTATAATGGCGTTCTTTTATTTGTGGTCTGCTTTAATTCGTGTACACTTTTATTGAGTTGTAGATTTAACTTTAAATGGATAAAAATAGGCATTTGGCAAGTTTTGGACAAATGAACCACTTCAGAATTGGGACTGTGGCAGGACAGCGTTAAAGTTCAAACCCCAGCACTGCCAAGCCATCACTGTTGAGCTCTTCGGTAAGACTCTTAATCCCCAGTTGCTTGGTTTGTAGCTTCTAAGCTTGCATCAGTTGCTAGTCGCTTTGTTGTGGCACTCCGCATTGTGGCCAGGTGTTTGCTTTATCTACACTCATTGACAAAAACAAAACTCACCAAGAAGGAGTTGTTGGAATCCACTGAAATGTTATGTGTGTGTGTACCATTGAAAGGAGGCTCTAGTTACCCTATTAGGTGGCGTCTAACCTGGATACAAGATGACATACGGTTGGGCAGGTACCCAAACAGGTTCCTTATGGTATCCTGTGGCACATTTGCACACAGATGTTGCAGCTGGACCTGTAGATCTTCATCCATCACACCAGCAGTTGCGCCAGTGTGTATTTTCAAGATAAAAAATCGAAGTGAATTAATTGGACGTAGTGTGGCAGGATCCCACAACTCACACTGCATGTCAGGATAGAAACCAAGCCATGAAGTTCGAGAAATTCTCTGAAGACCCCCATGTTAGCTACCGCACTGTCACCGAAGCTCATTCTGAGAACATAAACACTCGGTCCTGCTCTGCAGCTTTGAGTGCTGTTGTTGTGAAGTGCAAATCTCTAGTGGAAATGCAACAGCAGCTCGGCTTCAAAGCTGGAGGGCCACACAAACCCGCAGAACAGGACTCGCTGTGTGGTTCTAGGTTCTTTTGGAAGCAAGAAGCACAAGAAATGTCCATCAGAACCTGGGTGGATTGAGTTTTCTTGGTTGAGCAGCTCCATATAGAATCGCTGCTTTGCCAAAAGTAGGCTTGAGTGACCCTGGAATGTTGGAAAAACAATTGTCAAAAGTGATGAACCGTGCTGCAGTGGTACAGGGATGTGAACACTGACGGAGATGAGTCCCAGGCCAGATGAATGTTGAATTATGGCTAAATGGAAGCAAATCACCACAGTTATATTCCATAATATAGAGATGGAACAGAGGCTGTGATAGTATTGTAGGTGCACCATTACCACACAGGACTGGATCTCTGTTTTAGAGCAGAAAATGGCCTGTGTAATACTGAGAAGCTGTAGAGCATAAAACTGTTACTATCACAAAGCCTAAGCAGATCTCACATCAGTGTGGACCCATCATAATGTGGACCTAAATTGGTCCCTTTCACTATGTCGCTCTAGTGTGTCAGAAGGTGATGATACAGAGCAAAATGACTGTTTCACAGCTCGGGCCTCGTCTGCAGTGACATGAGCAACGCGGACAATCCAGTACACATCATTTGCAAGCAACACGCTGTTTATTTGGCGCCCTTCATCTCTTGACATCGGTCAAACTTTCTCGTTAAATTTTTCCCCCCAAAACAAACGTCAGGCCCTGTGTGCATGGCAGAACTCGCCATATCTGGGCAGTTTGCTCGCTGTGAAGTCTTGCTGATTCATAAACTCCTGAAAGGCCCATTTTCTGATCCTCCTCTGAAATAGTTGGCAGTGTGTAATGGATACAGCCGTTTCCTGTTGACGTGGCCAGGCCATTACTTCCCCCATTACTTTTTGCGCCATGAATGTGGTTTCTAATTCTGTCTTAAATTAGGATGAGGGCACGCAAAAACATTGGCAGACGTTTCAGACTAGATCCTGGGTACACGTGCTCTGCGCTCAGTCACACTGGCCCTGGCTGAATCAAACGAATTCCTGTGTCAGAAGCATATGGATTATGCTCTTGCTGGCCCGAAGAACAGGCTGATCCTATTGATCGTTACCCTCCAGTCCTACAGAAGTGCCTTCTGGTTCAGAGCCCATGCTCGAGCTGAAGACAGACTGGGCACCAGCACAAATAAACTGTGTGCCCTGGGAGGTGTGCAGAGAAATGACCCAACCCAAGTCCATGGACGTCTAGTCAGAGCCCTTGATGCAGATCTAGTTAATATTCTGTGGAAAAACTTATCACTACTGATGGTCTGCAAAAGTCTTAGGCCACCGTTAGATTTGCTGTTTTAGCAATGGTGTAATGACCATACATAACATACTGTAGATGACTGGACCCAAACATGTAAAACTCGGATTCGTCACTCCATGATGCCCTTTGTGAGATTTAGCATATCTTATCTTTTCACCCGGTTCCCTTTGTGGTTTCTTGGCTGCTACCCTTCCAAAAGGATCATTCCTGATCAAGCATCTTCTAACTTTAGAAGGGACAACTCAGGGAGCTCACACTAAATACTTGTTCTTTTTTCATTTTTTAAATAATACACACAAATTTCCTGCACTTTCTGGTTGTATTCTACTAAAGACTGAGAAATCCTTATATATCGCCATTATACTAGTGCCTAAACAATGGTATATCTCATCTAATGGTGGCCTAAGAGTTTTGCACAGTACTGTACATTTTGGCCTCCTCTTTGTTGCAGCATAACTGAGAACCATGAGCAACCCTCGTTTTCAAATTAATAAAATAACCTGCTGGTTGTTCTAGTTAAGTGTGGGTGATATGTGGCGGTGCTTAAAGCCAGTCCTGGTACAGATACGCCCTGCTTGAAGTGCATTCGATCTATGGCTGAGTTGTAACAGGAAATAAAGATCTGTCTTGTATACGTCTCATTCACGTCTGAATGACGGAAAAGTAGTACAAGCAAACCCTTGCGACACAGGAAAGAGAATCGCAGGCAGAAAGTTCAGATTTTATAAAAGATACAAAGATAAGAATTGCTATGTTGTACATTACAGTCCAGTACAGAAATTAATATAATATAATATAGGTTAAATTAATATAATTTCTTTGCTTTGGTAAGAGTCATGGGAAAGGGTCTGGAGCATAACCCAGAATTCATTGGGCACAGGGCACCAGTCCAACCCAGGGTCTGTAAACGCAGTACCCGACCTTCATGTTGCAACCCATAGCATTCAAGTCTATATAGTCTCCAGATTTGGCGTCACGCTCTGTTGTTTCCCAGAGTTAAAATAATAAAAGTTTGGAATCTTTCATGATACAGTTTATTATATTAATAACACATGTTGCCTGGAAAGCCATTGTCTGGGCTGCTCCGTGTTGTTTTATGTTCTAAGCTGATATCTAGTTTCTCCCAGGATAATTCTTCAGCTTGCCCTCTGTTTTTAATAAGCGTGAATAAAATCCGACCCACAGATTCTTCTTCAGAACGCTCCGCTGTGTTTTGCTTCTAAGCGTCGTGCTTTTGCGTCGTGCTTTTTCGGCTAAGCTGCACTGACCATTTCCAAAGTGCTTGTCGAGATGTAAGGCTGTCAGCCACTAAGCCACTTAGCTGTGACCCAGAACATTTCAAAGTGACTTTTTCTCTTGTTCAGAAAACTGTTTTCCAGCGTGAACAGAGAGTAAAGTCGGCATTGTAAGCTTTGAAACGTGGACAAGAGGCTTTTTGAGCAATAAAATGTTCATTTAGAGGAATGGATCAGAAAGCAGCTGGAGCTTCCTGCCTGTGTGCCAAGCCCACCGAGCGAAAAGCACAAAGTGTTACGAAATTCTGAACGCTCTCATTTCACTAAAGTCCCTGGTTTCTTGATCTGACAACGTCTAGACAAGATTAGTGTAGGAATTAACAAGCAGGAACTCGAGCAAATCTCCTATTCTCTTGTTCATATTAACAGACTTACATAACTAAAGCTTTGTAGGAAAAGGGAGTGTCTAAGGGCCTGGGCTCAAATCCTAATGTAGAGATAATGTGGTGCTCTTACATTAAAACCCAGCCACCGGGCGTCCCCAGGGCCAGTCGCAAGCCTGGATATATGGGGAGGGTTGCATCAGAAAGGGCATCTGGCATAAAAACCCCAACGAAGAGGAAGCGGAACAACAACATGTAACCAATATAACAAAGCTTAGTCTGGTTAAAATACTACTTTATTCATCCATTCCTTTTTTATACCTGCTTAATCCAGTTCAGGATCACAGGGAGCTGGGGACAAGGTTTCCATGGACACACATACACACTCACTCGTTCACACTGGGTCACTTTAGAGACACCAGTTGACCTGTCTTTGGAAGGTGGGAGAACATGCAAACTCCAGTTATCCTTCAGCATTTTTCAAACAACACCACATGAGTGATTACTCTGGAAAAAAAGTAAAGTACTGGACTAATGATCAGAAGGTTCATGGTTCAAGCCACCACTGTTGGGCCCTTATGCAAGGCCCTTAACTCAAATTTGCTTGGATTGAACCATTTAGGTTTTAAGTTTCTCTGGATAGGAGAATCTGCTAAATGACCGAATGAGTAACTGAAATGGGACTCAGAGGGAATGGAAAATCCATTTACTCACTCAAAAATTCACTTATAATGACAGTCTGAGGGAACGTTTTATTGGGGCCGACCAATAAAATGTTGTTGTTGTTTTTTTGTGGAGCACTTACACTAATTGTGCAGTTAATGTTATTTCTAAACTGAGCTCCAAATCTGTATAAATGGCCCTTTTGGAAATTGAACAGGTTTTTTTTTTCCAAAGGCAAAATATTGTGGTAATGCTTTACCAATATACACCAATCAGAAACGTGCCTGATATGTAATAGTGTATATCCCTCTTGTGCCGCCGAGGCTCTGAAACATCAAGGCATGGACTCCACGTGACCTCTGAAGGTCTCCTGTGGTATCTGGCACCAAGACGTTAGCAGTCAGGGCAACACCTTGAACTCCTCATGTTGCAGTGTGGCAGGCAGGGGGCGTTTCCCTGCTGAAAGAGGCCACTGCCAATAGGGAATACAGTTGTGTTGAGGGTTTGTTCTGCACAGTGAGCACGTTTACGTGCAATTAATAGTCTGATCATGATCAGATCTCTGAAGATTTAAGTGCTCATGTAAACAGCCTGCCCCGATTTCTCAGATTGGATTAACACCTAGAAATCTGGTTAAGAAATTTGATAAAGAGATGCATTTGAGCTCAGTCAGAGGATTTCTCAAAGCGCCTGTATCGCTTTAGTCTGATTTCAATTGGTCTTCTCAGTCTGCGCATGCACGCAAACGTAACCAATAGAGTGTAGGACTGTCCCAGAAGCGGCTACCAGAGCAAACACGGTTGCCAGGTCCACTTATTGTAAGAGACTTTGCTTCTTTTGGACTTGTTTCCATAGACCTGTTTGCTTGTTTCTCTTGGGATCTGGCAACCCTGGAATTAAATGCAGCGCCTGCGATAAGCCTGCCAAACACTTTTGGGGAGAAATGCAGTATATGCTAGAGGACATGAAGAATTTCATTATTGAATGATTAAAAGTTTGACATTTACTTATACACGTGTACATCCTTCTGTGAGATTACTGGCTGGTTGCAAAGAAATCCCATTTTCCCATTATCTGATTACCCAAGTGCATGTAAACTTGATCGGATTACTGACAAAATCAGATTTTCTGGAGTTATCGGATTATTAAGTGCATTATGGATCAAAGTAAGGTTCACGTGGATGCCAGGACCCAAGGTCACGCTACCTGCCAGTGGTTTTAACGTTACGGCTGATTGTGTATCCGTAAGCACCAGAGAAAGCTAATGAGCCGGAATTGCTTCTCGCTGTATTGCTTATATTTTGGGAAGTGGGATAAATTGACCTACGAATAAGTTAAGACGTTCCTGCCTCATCCTAAGGCCTCTGTTACAGTGTAATTGGTCAAGTTTCTAACGCTCACTGAGCTTCCATTTTATGCAAAGCCTTTTCTTCGAAAATGGTCTGGTGTTCTGTTGTCTGTGAAGGGAACCGTATCAGACATCTTGTCCGTGCCAAATGCTGCAGTTGTGGTGGAAGGGGATTAGTTTGGTATGTTATCTTAACCCAAGACTCCTCTTGTTGATATTTCATGAAACCGCAGACAAAATGTTCTCAAGGAAACGTTAAATCAGTGTCACTCCTTCATACAAAGCTGCTTTTGTGAATGTGCCTGTGAATATGAGACTGTATGTTGCACATGACACACTGCTCCACATGGTGGACTTGCGAAATACATCCAGTAATTAAAGCACATATGAGGCACAATCAAAAACGGACAAAATACCAGTGCTGTCAAGTAACTCAAAGACAGTGGAAGCTCGGAATTCGCACTCGAGGGTGCGATCTTCCAAAGACGATGCGTCCAGTCCAGTCGGTGGTGATAATGCACCAGTGCGGTACAATAATCACCATAAAACCCAAAAGAGGAAGAACTAGGGCGTGATCATGGACATATTATGTGTAGTTCGCATTTTATTGGCCGTCTGAATAAATAGCACGAAAAAACCCCGACGTGGGCGTGTGATGGCCTTAATCATTTATTTCCTTCGGCTGTAGCATGGAACCATTTGTTGATATGCATCATCCCACCAGCAGGCCTGGCCGCGGTAAGGGGAAGTCACACTCAGGTGGTGTCATTTGTTCTCTTCCTCCGGTCTCACTCCATCTCTGAGCTGGCCCGTACAGGAACGCACCGTGGGACACTGCGACTTCCTTCCATTCTCCCAGGATGACCATCTGTTCCCACACTCCAGAGCAGGAGCTCACTGCATTGTGAGCTATCCTCCAGAGAGGCGTCGTTAACAATGCCATACTTGAGCCCAGCTGAGGAGTATATTGTGTGGTCGGTATGTTTTACACGAATAACATCCTAGCCGAGGAAATGCATTTTGGACGTGTCCTCTGGGGAGGCGGTTACATATCAGAACCTGTGAAACTTATCGGATCGTGGCTCCGATGTGTTAACGGCTTTCTTGGACCAAGAAAAGATGACAGATGCATGCACTCATCCTGATATTAAGATAACTGATTGCATCAGTTATCTTCCCCTTTTGTATGGCTTTCCCATTGAAAAGCCTGGAGATCCTCTCCAGTGGACTTGACCATTAGAGGCGGATCTAATTTGTGAAGGTTCGACGGCTGAACGTCCCCGGTGCTAATGTACTGTGATGGTTTGGGGAATCAGTGCAGAGATCATGGACGGCAAATCAGTGGGCATTTGTAGGTCCCCATCCAGAACGACTTCGAGAGTGGGGCAATTAATGGTTTAAACCCAGCTTTTCCTAGTCAGCCAAACCCACAAACGTCCATCTACAACAATGGTTCCCAACCTTTTTTCCTTGGAGCCCCCCCACGAGTATCTAATGAAAGCTGCACCCTCTGTTCGCAAAAACACAGACTAAAAGATTAAAGTGACTCAGTGCAAATCTTTATTGGGAAAAATGATCATCAATTATAGCTCCCTTTCTCTTGGGTTGCATTTACAGGTATTTATTTCCTTTTTCATTTTGGCATCTTCTCTCTTTTCAAGACAGCTCAACATTTGGCTAAAAATCAAACAATATATTTTAAGTAAATGTATATACAGATTTTTCCAGTAAGTGTGATATTTGAATTTTATTTAACATGTGCAAATTGTATTTTGACAAACTCAGAGCACCTCAGAGCAGACAAAGCCTCGTGCATACCTTGTGATGTTTGGCGCCCCCTGGGTTAAGAAAAGTGGATCTAAAAAACACATTAAAGCATCAGCTTTGCCATCTGCTTTCCTTATGTAGAGAACTGTTGTATTTTAAGGATGACCTTCACTCGAACTTCAAACTTTAGAATCTGTCTTATTTCTAATAACGAAACTGTTTAAGGTTTGATCAATTTCGATGCTTACCTTGTCGACACTTACAGCCTAAGACAAGTGTGAGGCTATTGTTAGGAAAACATTTACAAACATGTTTTCAAGAATACCACTTGTTCTTAGAAGGTTAAGACAAGCGCGAGGCTATCTTAAGGTTAGGCAAACATTTACGAGCATAAAGTTTTCAATAATACCTTGTTCTTAGAATTGTTCTTAAGAAAAGAGTTAAGAACAAAATAAGGTCATTCTTAAGAAGTTCTTTGAAGAATAACAATTTTTGGCTACCTTTTTCTTCAGAATGACACACATTTAAAAAGATTTTCTTCCTTAACATATGTGAATCCAGTCCCATGTACACAGATCCTGAACGTGATGTTCAGGAATTTTTTAAAGATAGCTCCATCAGTACAGGACGCCACATTCTCCTGCGTGAAAGAATGCATAAACAGTGAACAGAACTCTAGTGAAGTTATGGGTTTCGTTGGGTATCGATGTTTTCATATTAAGTGCCATTAGACCTGTTATGGCTTTCTGATCTGCCCTTTTGAGACCTTGGATGTATGTGTTAACCTGGCTGTTTTGCCAACGAGCTACTTTAGCTCGAAAGTGCATGGGCGTAGAAGAGGGAAATCAATAGATTTGCAGAACCAGGAGACAATAATGCACGGAAAGCCACCTGCTGTCCATTTAGCATGGCCATAAATATCTCGGGGGTTCACCAGCGCAGTTCGTCGCCGGTGGTGCCGGCTGGGTCAGGACGTCACCCACTGGACGTGTTCTGAGGGGGATCATTCTCCGGGCGCTTGCTCCAGCCACCCAACCAGCCTTGCTCTGGGGCACGCCTACATCTGCGTCGCGGTGCTCTTCATGGAAAGGCATCAGACTCTTCTATGATCCTGAGGCGGGAAAAGCGTGGTTAAAAATATGAAAGGAAATATTTTAAGAAATTTTTTCAACGAATTAACAAATCTCTTAGGGCGTTTATATGGGAAATGAAATGCACTGGTCACCCTCAGAAACTCAGAAACTCGTATTTGATGTCCATGCCATGTTTTGGTGTTTGCATGTGTCTCTATGTATGTGTGGGGTTTTTGCCCAGTGCTGACGATTCCCCCCACAATTTAGTTCAAATAACTGAATGAACTCAAATGATCAACTAAACTTAAACTCCTTCTGATGATAAAGCTTCCGTTCAAAATCTCATATAATGCCAGAGACTGTACTCGATCCTCGCTTAAGAGGTAACCGGCAGCTGTGGGGCTACCTTAAAAAAGCTCGGATCCAGGGGAGGGGCGGGGTCTAGTGCTGTCCTCAAAAAGCGGAACCAAGTCCACTGCTTTGGAGACAGAACGCGATCAGCGTTACGTTTCAGGTGCCAATCAGGATTTTTCTTGGTCTGGCAAACGGTTCATAAGCGCGGTTGCCAGGTCAGTCTGAAACGCGTTTGGTTTTTTGCGATACAAACTTGCAGCAGGTCAGACTAAATAATCTGGTAGTCGCTTGTGGGAATATTAACACTTGACGAGACAAATGACTGGTATTCAAATAGCCATCGACCTGCCGAGGTGTGCGGTGCCGTACGATTTGTCGTAGGGTATTAGAAATGGACCCGATCATCGCGCCGGGTTCGGGGGGGGATTACGAGAAATCTGGCAATACCGACTAAATATTGACGCGCATTCTGTGTAATAGCAGCGTAGAGATAAGATCCTTACGAGATTGTCCCTGGCTTGCTTTTTATGCGCGGATCGGAGCGGTTTTAACGGATGAATCACGCCGCTGTTAGGGGCTTCGTGGATCGAATGCCCCCCGCTGCCTGAATCTCTGATCGTGTCTCCAACAGGCGGATCTTCAGCTTAGGTACGTTCCAGCACACAAACGAAGCCGGACGGTACCAGTGTATGCCGCTCCCTTTGTTCCTTGCTGGTGGGTAGAAGTTCAGGCTCTCTCGAACCCGCTGTCTTGGGTGCTGTTGGTGTCTGACCGCTCTCTCCTCTCGCTAGTAGGAGGCTTTGGAGTGCAGAGGCAGAGATTCGGGCTAGGGTGGGCGTTGGGGGCTTACGGTGCGAGCGGTCAAAGTGGGGGACACGACTGCGCGCTTGATTTCCACAGATGTGTGGCAGATGCAGAGTTTTCGCATCTCCAGCGGCGGTCACACGCGTTCTGACAGCGCGGAAGTGAGATTTTATACGGTTTGGGTTGTTAGATAACAGAATTATTGCATTTAAATACAGTCCGTTACTTCATCGGTTGTCAGCACAAGGGTCTGCAAACCATGCCTGATACAATTTAGACAGTTATGAGATGTATGCAAAACCTATTTTCAACAAGTTTCCTCAGATGGCAGGGGGTTCAGAGATACCTTTCTAGAACGCCATTTTGCTCTGATTAAATAGATACCTTTTACTAGCCCCCCAGTTGCTCTGGGATAAATGACACACTCAATTTCACATTCGGGACGTAAATTTACATTAAAAACATGGCGATAAACTTGAATCAGCTATGACTCCTTTCTGGTATAGGATGCTTGTGATACCATAGATATCTCGATAATATCTCGATTTTTATAGCATTTTTTAGTGTTTTTTTGTGTGTACGTAGTTCAAAAAACATTTATCTAAAGTCACTTCAATCAACCGTTTATTTATAGTAATGCTCATGTTGAATGTTTATTAATATAAGCGCATTAGAGGTCTATCACATGATTTTATTCCATCGAATCATGAACATTGGCATTTTCTTCTTAGATCCTGTCTCGAATTATTTATGCACATCTGAAAAGGTTCCTGATAGGTAGGAGGTAAATAATTGTCGTTTTTAAATCTGTTTTCCGTACCCAGTTTTTCTCTTAAAATAGTTTTTGCTAGTTATTGGATTATTCAGTCAAGTATATATTTAAAGAATGACTCCATCAGTTTGTTGGTCATCAAGTATTGTGGTTGCAAACTGTGTTATTACCCTTCCTATCTTTAGCAGGTCATCATTACTCATCACTGATCATTACTGGTCCTTACTATTCATAAGTCAGTCATTTAAAACTGGTGGGTTTGCATACAGTTTGAAACAACCGGATCAATGAGTAGTGAGTCAGTCTCTCTGGTCTAGACTAAAACTTCTGCCTTTCTGCCCTTTTTGGTGATCCAAGTAGATGAGGCAACAATCATTTTTCCAAGTTTACAATTGGACCAAACATACACAGGTGCACTCAGATGAAGACACTTCTCCTAGTGTCGTTTTTATGTGTTTATTTATCCTTATACCTCTCGTGTCAGGCGTATCTTTATTGGAGTCACAGGCTGTGCGTTATTAAAGAAGCAACCGTTGACTTCATAGTACAACCCACATAACCTATGATATAAAATCGAAATCACAGCCGTTTGTGGGCTGCTCACAAAAAATGCAAAGCTATCTTCCTCGTGGTTGATTAGAATCCTTTTTCTTCAAAAACGAATCAAGATTTGTTAGAAAGACATGTTTTGCTAAAATGTCCCTGGGTCATCAATGATCTAGCGAGAGACTGAAATGTTGTTCAATTCACATAAACCAATATTGCTTTTGGAATGCATTTCTGATTCAAGACAAATGGTAATGAATAAGTGTTGCGTTGTCTGACAATTTTGGAATCAACTATCAGTTATAGTCAGAAATTGTCCTCGGACTCCGGCTGTGTGGGAGTTTGCATGTCCTCCCTTGCATGTTTCTGTGGGTTTACTCCAGGTGCTCCCGGTTCCCCCTCTCTCAGTCCAAAAGACTTGCATTAGGTTCTTTTTACATCAAAATTGGCCTGATCTGAGTAGTAATGACTAATTTTTGAGTAAACTTTTGTATCAATGTAACCTTGTTGTCTCTCATAAGATATTCAATGTCAAAGTCAAATTTATTTCTGTAGGCGCTTTTTATCAATGGAGCATTGTCTCAAAAGCAGCTTTACAGTTTAATATTAATGTTCATTTCTCCAGAGCCATTCCCAATTGAGCAAACCTAGTGAAAAAAAAAAGTGGAAAGGAAAAACTTCCTAAACGTTTATAAGGAAGAAAGAACCTTGGGAGGACCAAAAGACTCAAAAAAGGGACCGACTAAAATTTATTAAACCAAGTTATGTATTTTACAAGTTTATATTTAATAGTTTAAAGCTAAATAAATAGAATATGAACAAGTTAGTAGAACATGTTAAAAACAGTAATAATTAAAATATATATGTAAGACTAAAAAAAAATAGAGGTAATGTAATATTGTGAAACAGTACAGTACATGAAAATAGAGAATAAAAACTATAGCATATAAGACAATGATGTTTGTAAATAAATAAAATATTGAAATAACTTTTTGTCCGGTACGTAGTTACGTTTTTGTTACTGATTTGTTCTCTTTTTTTAGTATGTGCTTACAAGTTTGTTAGAGCTTAGAAATCTGGGACTTTCCTTTAAACCTGTGGGAAAAGCACACATGCCACTGTCACTCTGTCCTTTGCTGAATTCTGAGTTATGTCTAAGAAATGTCGTTAGGCACGCCGAGCGTTCCTGGCTGTCCCTCGTAAGTAATCGAATTGAACCTTCGAGCAGAACTTCGTAGTATGTATCAGCTCCGTCTGTTCTTTGTCGTGCCATGCTCTGATTCGGGGTTAAAAAATACAAATGCACGATTTTTTAGATTAGGTCGCTCTGGGGCCCTTGACCCAGCTAATTGCTCAATATTTTCCCATAAAGATGACGGTGGCTGAGCAGGTCACTGAGCTGCTGTGGGGCAATGCTGATTGATATGTTTGGTTTTGTGGATTTTTGCAGGAGCTGTTGAGCCCGGGTTCCTGTATCTTCTGATATACTGTGCGGATTACCCAACACAGACTTATCAGAGTGCAAACGTTTTTAAAAACCACAATGTGGTTTGAATACTAAATTACGTTGATTATCTCGTTAGGTCACAGGAGGAGTTTTATACGGGGTTTTTTACGTAGTCTAACAGGGCAGAACTTGCTCTGCATTTAAATATGTTACTTCATCGTGGTTTCAGCATGAGGCGTCTTGCAAAAACCCTTCCTGTGTACACTTAATAATGCTGAAATCCGACTTTTGGGGTAGGTAATGTTTGATGTTTTTTGTTTCATGGATTTCCAGGAGCTATATAGATTTAGATTAGATTTTCCAGATTCCATATAACAGTGCAGTCAGCCCAAAACATAAAAACCACAAGCAGACCGATTTAATAAATAACATTGTTACAAAAGCACGTTAAGCTCCTGGGATATATTAGACGGAAGGAAAAGTGAACTATGGATGGGGAGAGTGGGAGAAAACGCTTAGGGGTAAAGACCTGAGCCTACTTTTAACAAGGGACAAGTCGTAATGGTTATAAGACGTCTGGGGTGGTCGGGGCGGTCAGCTGTGATGAGTACCTAGCTGACGTTAGAGGTTACCTAGGGGTGCTGAGGTCGAACTAGTGGAGGAGAAAAAAACAGTAAGGAAAGACAAGTAAAGAAATCAGCTCTTCTTCAAACCTCTGTGCTAATCAAACTCTGGTCGTCTGAAATACTTCAGGAAGATGAGTCCAATTCTTAAGTAATTCGTTTATTAATCTTGCTTAATTCCATTTTATTTGATCTGTTTAATCTGCTTCCAAATGTTGACAGGTTCTAACTCAGGATCTTGTTCGGCGGCAGGATCGGGCTAATATAAGTACGCTGCGCTGCTCTATTATTTTTCACATTTCTTATTTCTTTAATTGTCGTCGTCTTTAGAAGTGTAGCCTAAGGAAGCACTGAAGCTGGAAGCTTAATTTTGAGCCCGTTTGCCCTGTTATTTCAAATAGATTTGACGCATTCCTAGCCGTTGTCAGTCAGCATTGAACTGCGCTAATTAATAACACTAAAAATAGGGACCTCCTGAGTTTCTTGTTGCTTTAGCTAACAAGAAAAACACGACTAGTGGAGCAGCCTAGTGAAAAACACAGTGGTCTGGGGAGGGACAAACCATCAACTGGCAACATAGGGTTGGCGCCCGATCCTATCCCGTCTGGTCTGAATGAGCAGAAGAGCTGCTGTGGTGACAGAAATGTATAGTGCGGTCAGTGTGCCCACCAAAGGTGCCTACAATGGGCATACGAGTGTCAGAGTTGGAGCAGTGGAGGAAGGTGGTCTGGTCTGACGGGTCCAGAATGGAACAAGGATGCACTATGTGAAGAAGATGAGCCGGTGATGCTCTGGTTGACATTTTGCTGTTTAACTCTGGGTCCTGTGGACGTCGGGTTGACGCCTAACACCGACCTAAATGTGGTTCCGGATTAAAGCTTTGGCGTTTGGTGTGCTGTACACGTCCAAAGACTTAAAAAAAGCAGCCCTAAAGCTGCTTTTGCACACACACCACAAACACGCATTGCGAAAGACGGATGGTTCAGAATAGATTATGAGGACGGAATGCTTGATGTGATGAGCTCCATATGTCCACAGTGTTGGCCTGTATGGGGGTGTAAACCGCACTATGTAGCCAAAACTTTGTGGACAACTAAATATCAGTATGGAGTTTGTCCCCCTTGCCCTTTGGCAACAGCCTTCACTGTTCTAAGAAGACATTTCACTATATTTTGGAACATGACAGTGAGGTCAGACACTGATGTTGGACAAGAAGCCTCAAAGTGACTCAAAGTTGGCATTCCAATTCATCCCAACAGTGTCTGCAGTGTTACTTCAAAGCTCTGTGCCAGCCATCAGCGCTGGCGCAGAACCTTCTTTCTGGACTTTGATTTAGCAAAATTGGACCATACACCTTGTGATAAAGAATGACAAGGAATTCTGGAACTCTCAGTTGGGTAGATACTTAAATCTGGTGATCCAAATACTGGAGTTTTCAGCCTGAAATATTCCGCCGGCGAAAGAGTCAATGCTTTCGTTCCGTGTGAATGAATGTGTCATGACGGGAGAAACAACACCTCTGACATTTCTGCATCTGATCATCGCTTAGTCATAAGGCATCATGCAGAGCTGTTTGTGGACCGTGACACTGCAGAAGTACGGGATGCCTCGACTGTCATTAAACAAACCTGCTGCTGTTCCCCTAAAGTCCCGGGGCTGGATTGTTTTTCTCCTGGAGTCTGTGAGGCGTCACAGAAACGCCCTGGGTGAGTCACGATGGGCGTTCTGAAAAAGTGCACACAGCGCGGTGGATGCACATCAGCACCCAGAGCTGTGGACGATACAGGCAGGGGCACTAGATGTGAAATCCCCATTGGTTGTCATTAAGGAGGCCCCAGTAACGTGACATAATGGCCATTTCTCATCTTCAGGCATAAAGCAAACTTATGTAAACCTTGTTGTCAACCCATTCTTTCTCAAACAGTTATTTTCGAGTTGGTAGAGCTGTAATCCCAAAACTGAGCCCATTGACCATTGAGTTTTGAAGGGTTTTAACCAGCCACAGACGGTACGAAGAAGCAGAAGATTAACGTCCATTCATCAGAGGGGATAGAATGCTAGAGCTGGCACGCTGTTTTAATCCACTGCTATGTCATTGTGGTTTAAGCAGCTGCTGTAATGTGGTGTGTACAGGTATTTATGGTAATCGCTCGGCTCTGTGAGTGGAAGGCTGACACTTGTCTTTTACTGCCAAAGGAGCCCGGGGTCATAAATGTGTGTTAGATTTGCTTACCAACAGAAAATGGATCTTCTGCGCTTCGACTACCTTCGACTGCCGGACACTTTAGGTACACCTATACTCATCCACTCGTTAACGCGGTATCTGATCAGCCAATCACATGGCAGCAGAGATGGTTAAGATGATGGTGGGTGTGTTAAAGTATGTCCCGTAGCATTTCCCCCAAATACCTGCAGCAATCTGGTCGTCTCCTTGGAGGAAATAATGGAATGTGACCAGCCGATGTGGCAGAGCTCGCTCTCTCTCAGGTCAGAGGCAGAAGAATGTCACTCCTGGTCTCCCTCCCCCCGGTCTTGTCCAGGAGTGTTCACACTGTCTATCCAGCATCTCTGAAGCAGTCATTATTAAGTGTTAATGTGGTCGGGTTGCCACATGGGTCCGCGGAGGATTCCCAAACAGATCGATGGCAAAATTCGATGGAGGAGATCCGTAACAGAAGTAAGGAAGCACTGTTAATTCAATACCAACACTTGCTTGATTTCAGTTTCACCAGGATGAAACGTGAGCCCAAACAGCGCTCGACCGCAGTAGTAAATCAGTTACAGGGGCCTCCTGGGTTGCCTCTTGTCTCTGGGTGTTGAATCTGCATCGCGGTATGTGCTCTGAGGGTAGGTTTTGTCCGGTAGATCCTTGCTGATCTTGTCTGCGTTTTCTGTTTCGTCTCGGCTTGCACGCTGTTTATTTGTTTAGTCTCTCGCAACGCTTCGGGGTTGAACTATTTACACTTCTGCGATGCGACCTGGGTTTGCGCGCCGACGTGTTGTTTGGGAAATTGGCTAATCCAGGTCCAGGCCAAGAATCTGCTTGTGGGGCAAATAAATCGGCGACTCTGATCCGGCGTGATTGGTGGAGGGAGGGTTTTGGAATGTGGATTGTACAGCTAGAGTGAAGCCAGTCAAAACACCGGGCTCCCAAGCAGGTGAAGGCACTGCTCCTTCTCCATCCCCATAGTCAAGCTGGGCGTTGTGGCTGCTCGGGGCCCTTGTAATCATCCCCGGCGTTTCCCCCTGTGTGGCGCCTCTGGTGCAAGGTCTCACTCTATCAAACCCAGGGCTCTAAATATCTCCTATCTGCAGCGGCCTTGAATGGTTTTAAGGCTAAGTGGCCTGAATCGTTCGCCATGAAACATAAAGAGGACTTTAAAAGATGATAAAAGGGATTTGAACCTTGGACCTTCTGATCCCCAGTCCAATAGCTTAACCACTAAGCCACCGCGGTCCCTCATGTTGAACAAGTTCTAAAGAATTCGACTCGTACTTGTAATCTGGTGAAACAGGAATCTTTTGGTCCCTTTGGTGTATTGTGGGACTATATGTGTAAATATGCGAGACAGATTTTTATTTCCAGTTACAATTCGTAAGACCTCGGACGTTAAAGCGAACGGACATTGATGGGATGGACGTGAAATGCCTAATACCTGTAATAGGAAAGCAACCCTGGCAGTGTGACAGTGTAACAAAAATAAAAATCACCCCGTGGGAAGTGGTTGCAGTGCCAGCCATTTATAGGCCTGAATTTGGGTGTAGTCTGCTATAAAAAATAAAATAAGACCTGCTTACTTGCAGCAAATCCCCAACAATCCCCAAACAAAGCAGGAGTGGTACAGGTCCAGGGTCTAGCGTCGAGAGGGTAGGAGCGAGCAAAGCTGGCGTGTGTATGATCAGTGTGTTTTAATAGCCCCCTCGCTTCGACGCGATAAATAAGTGGGTGGCTGGAGACTCCCAGCGGAACCGTCGCAGTTCCTTCCTCCTCGGCAAAACTCTTCGTGCGCCGAGTTTACTCAGGGCAGCCCGTGGCACCTTGTCAAGGGAAAACACAGGAGAAAACCTCATGACATAACCCACACGAGCCAGCCAGCGCTGTGCGGTTCCGTTCTGTGTGTCGAGCCTATTGTGGAAAAATCTGCCGCCCACTCTTTAAATCTGTGTACAGCTCAGCAGATTAAAGACGTCGAGCTTGTTGCTAGCGGAGCCGGGTTTTCTCAGTGAGAGCTGTGGCTTGAAATGAAGAACGTGACCAGGTCAGCGTACGCCTGTGCTCGGCCCTAACGTATCCGGCTCTGCTTAAACTCTACCTCAGACTTAATTCGTTCTGTTTGCATAACATGAAGTGCTTTTTTAATTACTGAAAATTGTCGACACCCTTCGGTAGCTATGGGTAAAATAGACGATTAAAAAAAAAACCCAGAAGATTAAAACAGCAGGGGTTGGAGTTAACATATGTTTGTCGTTTAGCTGCTGTGGTGTTGTTTTGTTACGTTAATGTTTTATGTATTTTGTCAAATTGTTGATGAGCTCTTCAGGATGCTTTCTGGCCTGGGACACCAGAAACACCAGTCAGCCGGTGCTTTTTTATATTAATGAGCACTGTTCCGGTGAAATAAGTTAGTCAAATAAGATAAATTAAATATTAGTCAGCCTTGCTGAAGTGACCTACTTACTTAATACAGGGGTACCTCGGTTCTCTTCGATAATTCATTCCAGAAAGATCGCCGAGAATCGAAAACGATGAGAACCGAGCAAATTTTTCCCATAAGGATAATGTAAATTGAGTGAATGGGTTCCAGACCCCCAGAAAATCCCCCTGTATGAGGCATTATCTGCATTAATGGATTTTGTACAGGAGCTCCCTGATCTATGATGGGGATATGTTCAGATAAATCCATCATAGGTTACATGTATCATGAACTGATGAGCTTAATATAGTCTGTACTGTATCGGATTACACATTAACACTTACATTAACCTTGGTTAAAATCATTAACACAAAGATGATTTTATAATAAAGTGTTGAAATATCTCATGTCTTTTAGTGAGTCATGGATTGTAAGTGAAAAATAAAAGCAAAACACTTACTCTATTGATGAACTGTCTTCTGGAGGATTCAGTTCCTGTTTTCCTTTCGGTTTTCTTTTATAATGAATCTTTTTAGGACCCATGGGGACTTATTTACACTAAGAATACAGGACTGTAGATGTAAAAATAAAGAAAAACACGATAAACACAGCGGAGATCCGCACTAAGCAAGAGCTGTTGTGAAGCTGATTCACTGAATCACTGTGTACTGAATCGTGAACCATGAATCATGAATCGAGTTTTGGCTTTAAGTGCACCAAGTATCGAGCAAACAACGAGAACCTGGGACAAACATGCGTCGAGTGGGCAGTCCAGGTACATTAAGGTTGTTTAAGCCTTGTTTCTAAGCCAGTAATTGGGGTTAGATCGTAGAGTTGATAAGGTTTTTTTTTTTTTGTTTTTTGTTTTTTTTCGTAGTCTGGTGGAACGTGCCTGAGGACATTCTTGTCATTGGCTTTGTTCTGGACTGTGTTGCAGGCCTGATGGAGCTGGGCACTCGACAAGAGCCACACGGAGCAGATCCTTATCTCGACCCGTACCTCAGCAGGGAGTCCTGAGGAGTGGGGGTCGTCCCCAGCCCTGCCCCTTCCCGACTGCAGTCCTCACACCCCTGTCTTGTACGGGCCTTCCCCGGCTCCTCCTTGGGCTCAGAGATGATCGGCAAACTGAAGCAAAACTTGCTGGTGGCCTGCTTGGTCATCAGCTCGGTGACGGTGTTCTACCTGGGTCGGCACGCCATGGAGTGCCACCAGCGCATCGAGGAGCGAGGCCAGCCGCTGCTGGCCAGCCTGCACGCCACGCTCCGCACGGGCCAGAACACCAGCGCCCCCTTCGTCTACAACAAGGACATGCCGCTGATCTTCATAGGCGGCGTCCCGCGCAGCGGCACCACGCTCATGAGGGCCATGCTGGACGCGCACCCGGACGTGCGCTGCGGCGAGGAGACGCGCGTCATCCCCCGCATCCTGGCCATGAAGCAGATGTGGAGCCGCTCGGGCCGGGAGAAGATGCGCCTGGACGAGGCCGGCGTTACCGACGAGGTGCTCGACTCGGCCATGCAGGCCTTCCTGCTGGAGATCATCGTGAAGCACGGCGAGCCCGCCGCCTACCTGTGCAACAAGGACCCGTTCGCGCTCAAATCCCTCTCGTACTTGGCCAAGATCTTCCCGCGCGCCAAGTTCATCCTCATGATCCGGGACGGCCGGGCCTCCGTCCACTCTATGATCTCCCGGAAGGTCACCATCGCCGGCTTCGACTTGAGCAGCTATCGGGACTGCCTGACCAAGTGGAACCGCGCCATAGAGACCATGTACACGCAGTGCCTGGAGGCGGCCGACAAGTGTCTGCCGGTACACTACGAGCAGCTCGTCCTGCACCCGGAAAGGTGGATGCGGACGCTCCTGAAATTCTTGAACATTCCCTGGAACGAGGCCGTCCTGCATCACGAGGAGCTCATTGGGAAAGCGGGAGGCGTGTCGCTCTCCAAGTAAGTGGCACCAAGCACTTTTGTTTACTTATTTGCTCCCCTTTTTTCTTTTCTCCCCTCCCCTTGTTAAAGATGCCACTCGCTGCGTGTAGGTGCGAGCATGGAGGGCACGTTTGTGTGTGTGTGTATGTGTGTGAGTTTATACAGGGGTGTGTGAGTGTGTATGTACCTCTTTTGTATCTTTTAATACAAGTATTTTTCACATATATTTCACAATTCATGTTCTTTTATGGGGAGGGACACTAGTGCCTTGTACATTTTGGTTTTTTGTATTGACTACCTGCATGTCGGCTTCTTTGATTGTTTTTTTTTTTTGTTTTTTGTTTATCCCCACATGCAATCTGTAACACTGGGGAAAATTTCGAATAAACAAAAGGGTTATTAAACAAAAAAAAAAAGTGCCACCAAGCTGGTATCGAGTAGCAAAAGCACAAGCGAAGCAAAAGCGAGGGCAGAAGTCCTAGACAGTTCATGGGTTGCCATGCCTTGCAGATTGCAGCTTTAATTGAATGTCCTACATTAAATATGACCTCTGTTTTGCTCTGAATACAGTCTAGAGCCTCGGCCCAGTGTCCCAGTTGGTCTTGTATTTGCTGCTTACCCCTAATTTGATCAATCTTTATCCAGATCATGAGTTCATAAACAGGATTTCTCAAATCGGATTAAGGCCTAGAAATCAAATTAAGAAATCCAATAAAGAGAGCTGGATTTTAACTCAGTAATTGGATTTCTCAGCGCATATATCCCCTTACTCTGATTTCAATCAGTATTCTCATTCAGCTGTGGAAGCGGCTAGTTGCCAGGTCCACTTATTGTAAGCGGCTTTGGGCTTATTCCTTACAAATGATGGTAGTCGCACGTTGCAGGTTTTTAAATTGTAATTTCCGGAGTGTATTTGCTTATTTGGGCTTGCTTCCTAATCTTGTCTCTCTCCAATATATTTGTATTTTTTAAACTTCTAAGCTGAAGGTGATCAAGTGGTCACTCTGACATGGCGCCTGCTTTGAGCTTTTATTATTATTTTTATTTACTTTGACTACATTCTTTTCTTAGGCCTTGTTTCCGTAGATGTGGTTGCTTGTTTCTCTGGCGGGACCTGGCAACCCTGGAATTAAGCGAAGCAACTGTGAAATGGCTACGAAACCATTTTGGGGAGACTCTGTAACGCTGTATACGCTCGAGCAGAGTAAGGATTTGAATAGAATAATAATAATAATGATAGTACAAAATGATAAAGTAATAATACATTAGATGTTTGTCACATGTCTGTCATATTATTGGCTGGTTATTGTAGACATCCTCTTATTGCCCGAGTTGTGTAAACCTGTGTAAATGTTCTCGACGTTTGAAGCGTTCTATGGAAGAAACTGGGCATTGCGCTGCCATGGAATGGGTTCGAGCTACGCGAAGGGCGAGCTGTGTTTGTTTAACAGAAGATTTCATTAGTGACTTAATGGAGGAACAGATTCTATTAAATCTCGTGCACACAGAGCAAAACCCCCACAAAACCGGCTGCTGGACGCTAATGTGGACTTGGACTCGTATTAACTGTTTTACAAATGAAGTGCAGTGCAGTCTGGTGGAACTGGGTCAGTCCTCGAGGAGAAGGAAGAACTCTGAGCGCTGCCAAGTGACCTTTGATACCGTGTCCTTCCTACCATCGGAACGGGCCGTTTTAGCAGCCTTGAAATGCCCGACCGTCCAAACTGTACGCTTTGCTCTCGGCTGTCGATGTTTCGGTGCTCTGGTTTGTTTGTAGGAGAGCCGGCGTGATCCTACAGGCTGAAGCCGTGTGGCTTAATACGAACTTTGCTCATTGATTTTTGGTACTCTGGCAGGATAAACAGTGGCTGCTCTGCAGTGTTGTAACATCCTCTGGAGGAAACTGCAGTTATGTCAACCGCCCCCCACACACAGGCAGTTACTTAAGATAGGAGGGGATGAACATACTTTATAGTTTGTATGTGTAGTGCCACTCTTTTCTGTTAATGATATAGTAAATGGGGTGTAAATCCAAAGCATTTTGTAAAACGCGAGTAAGTGTTGAATTCAGTTGGTCAGTGAATGGCTCTGTGGGACCGACAAGCAACCTGTATTATTATATTGGAGGACTTAATTGTTTGGACAGGGCTTAAGTACCTCCAGGAAGAGGAAGTTCAAATCTGTGGGTGGTAATCCACCAGTTTGTTGAGTTCCTGTTCCTTTCTTTTCATCTGTACCTTCTTTTCAGTTGATCCTCTTGGGTTTGGGCTTGGGTGTGGTGCCAGTCGTCCACGCGAAATCTGCCGAGATCTGACCTAATGTCGGCTAAGACCATGCTCTCATCCTCTCCCTGTCCCCGAGAGTACTAGAGTGCTTCAGAAACCACTTAAAGCGGTGAGGCTTGGTAAAATTAGCCAGAGCTTTGCACTTTTGAGGGTCTCTCTTGAGGTTCTGACTGGCAGCAATTATGGGCGCCGCAAGAACACTTATGCACTTGTCCCAAAAAGTTACTAATCTTGATGTTTGTGGCCGTTCAGAGATGCCGAGGTGGAGGGGCGGCACCTCGGCGCCTCTGGCTTCCACACGTTGGCCTAGCCATTGACCACATGCTTCTCGCTCTCCAGCTGATCCGTCTCCCCATCAAAAATTCATCAAAAGGGACGTCGTGTACATCGCCCTACCGCAGACGCTCTGCAGCTGTGACATTGATAGCGTTGCTGGTAAAACACACCGGTGGTGCTGCTTAACCAAATATCTTTTGACCCCCAATATTGTGAGCGTTTCAAGTCAGAGACAGCAGAGCTTCTGAGTCCTTTGTTTTAAGGACCCATTCAGTCGAAGCTCATTTTTAGAGGAGGGATTGATGCAGCTTTAGGTAGAGAGAGAGTACTTCAGGGCTGTAATGGCCTTTGATGAACGTAGAGCCCGGCCTGACTCCCAGAGGCCACTTAGACACCCAGCCATTAAACAGAAGAGTGCTTCCCTCGCTGTAGGACTGCAGCCGGTCCCTGGGTATCACCAGCAGGCACGGCCACTAAAGCCAGGATGTGAGCGTTAGCATTGGGTTTTTTTTTTTCTTTTTTTTTGGGGCATGGGTCTGGTCATTAGCGACACAGCTGTGGGGGCTCTCTTATCTGACTTTGGAGTACACCTAACTGCAGAAAGGCACTAGGGCTCATCATGCATAATTGACTAACAGACAGAAGCCATTAAGCAGAGCTCAACCAGGAGGAACTTGCACATGATCTAATTTGTGTGTGTGTGTGTGTGTTTGATTCTAGAAATTGGAGTGTACCCATTAGTCATTTTCATGCTCAAACACCGCTGTGAATTTATCAGCTCGGGGAAGAAAAACTACTCCAGGAATCGGTCGGCGTAACTTCAATGCGTCTTATGGCTCTTATTAGGGTCTCTCACACTAGTTTTAGCCCTCCTGGGTCATGGGGGAGGTCCAGACCCTGTGCTGCAGAAGAGGAGATGATCCCCTTCCCTCAGACCTGCCATGGACCCAGTCGGGTCTCGGATATCTCTTACCTGTGTTAAAATAGAACTCTTTTAGGCCAACTTTCGTTCCGTTCACAAGTTATAAATGTGAAACTGGGTTTAGGGTGGACAAGATAAACCCTGATCATACCATTCTTGGCAGGACCTCAAGAACGTAGCCTTTTTGAGAACCGGAAGGACCTCAGCGCTAATACACTATGTGGACAAAAGTCCACAGGCATTACCCTTTGCAGATTTTGGACTGTGTCTGTGGGAATCCACCAAGATGAGCATTTGTGAGGCCAGACACTGACGCTGGACGAGCTGGCCTGGCTCGCAATCTGAGGTCAGGGCTCTGTGCCGGCCAGTCAAACTCACCTAACCATGCCATTATGGACCTTGCTTTGTGCACTGGGGTACAGGAACGGAAAAGGGCCTTCCCCAAACTGCCCACAAAGTTGGTGGTGTACAGTTGTCCAAAATGTCTTGGTGTGCTGAAGCATTAAGATTTCCCTTCACTGGATCTAAAGGGTCTGGGTCAACCCCCAAAACCACCCCATAGCATTATCTCTCCTCCACCAAACCTGACAGTCAGGCAGGGGACGTTCTCCTGGCATCCTCAGAACCCAGGCTCGAAGTGTGATTCGCCACTCCACGGAACATGGCTACACTGCTCCAGAGTCCAGTGGCGGTGTGCTTTACACCGCTCATGCAGCTACTCGGCCATGGAAACCCAACGAAGCCCTGACGTTAATGGCAGAGGAGGTTTGGAACTCTGCACGTATTGGTGAATTTGATGCCCTGGGCAGCCCTGCTCTGTAACTTTATGTGGTCGTGGCTGAGTCACTGTGGTTCCTAAAGGCTTCCCCTTTTCAGTAATACCACTCACAGTTTATGGTGGAATATCTAGCAGGGAAGATGTTTCCCCAACTTGTTGCATGACATGCCTCAAATTCAGTGAGCTCCTACTTTTAAGGTGCTTGATTTTAAACGAAACGGCTGCGTTGAACACCTGCATGAAGAGGTGTGTCCCAATACTTTTGTGCATATAGTGCATAATATATATATTTGCGAGCTGATTGAGCACCGAGACATCTGCAGCGATGACAGTTTGACAGCTTTAGAAAAGCCAGTGCTTTCAGATGCCGCCTCGAAGGGTGTCCGGCGTTTTCTATACCCCTGCCAATTAGCATCAGCGCATTGAAGCCGTGCTGGCTGGCTGTTAGTTGGCCATAGCAACGGCGCAATCAGAAGATGTTATTTTGCCAGAGAATGGCGTGACTCATCGGCAGAGCGGCTTGCCAGCGTCGGCTTTCGCTTTGTCACACTCGCGTCTTTATCTTCCTGCCTTTTCTCCGAGCATCTCTGTAGAGGGAAACTTTGTGCCAGCGTCCATTAGTGGAGATATCCTGAGCTGGAGACTTCTTAAAAAAGAAGGAGGGCGAAAAAAAATATCAAAAAATAAAACAACAATCCCTCTGTGTTGAGAAAGGACGGAGCCTATTAATCATGTAGGAAGCACTGAAGTGCAAATCCAATGTAGATGGATTTGAAGCAAAGCGCCGTATTGGCCGGGGATTTGGAGGGTGTACAGCGGCGCTCGTTTCGAGTGTAAATGGACCGCAGTGTGTCTGGGGAGAAGGCTGGGTCTCTAGCTCGAGACGCTTCAGGAAAGCCTAATGCAGGACTGCTGCACAAAACCAAATGTTTTCCCATGCACAAAGAATCTGAATCTGGCCGTGTTGTGATGAATTCATATCAGAACGGAAGATTTTTTTTTTCTTCAATAGCCTGAGCTGGAACCTGCTGCTGCCAAAACGGCTGTGTTTGTGGGGGAGGAACAAACAGACTGAGAAAAGAACTGTGCTCTCGCTCTGATCCTTCAGCTTCGACTAGGAGATGTGACCTAAACACACACACACACATACATACATATATATGTGATGCACAAAAAATCCCCAGCGGTGACATCATAGTCCGAGGCTCCACCCTGTGTTCTGGCTCGGCGCACACAGAAGGCGCATTCCCCATTTCTTAGGCTGAACCTTCGACGTCTCGTACGAAAGTGCTTTGTCCCGAAGAGCCATGGGGCGCTTGGCGTTGAGTTTGGGATCGGGTTGTTCTTGGCCATCGAGTGCCAGGGCTTACTGGAGATCCTCAGCTGCAGATGGGCGTCGACTGCTGTAATCTGTTTCCCATCTGGTTGTAGTCGGCTCTACGGTGGGGGATAATAAAGGGGAGCCGTGTCTGTCTGCCTTCCAAAATTTCCCAGGGGTGGTAATCGTCGCTTTGACTTTGCAGATCAGGCACCTTGCAGTTACGAGGAATGTTGTGTGATACTGTGGGGCAAAAAGTATTTAGTCAGCACTGATTGTGTCAAGTTCTCCTATGCAGAAAGATGAGAGAGGTCTGTCATTTTCATCATGGCTACACTTCAACTATGAGAGACCAAATGATGAAAAAATAATCCAGGAAATCATTGTAGGATTTTTAAGAATTTAATTGTAAATCATGGTGGAAAATAAGTATTTTTGTCACCCACAAACAAGTCAAGATTTCTGGCTGTCACAGACCCTGTAACTTCTTCTTTAAGAAAGCTCTTCTGTCCTCCACTCGTACCCTGTAATTAATGGGCACCTGTTTGACCGCACATTATCTGTATAAAAAGACCACCTGTCCACAGCCTCAAGCAAGTCAGACTCCAAACTCACCATGGCCAATACCAAAAGGAGCTGTTGAAGGACCACCAGGAAGATTAATAGTAGACCGCACCAGGTTGGGAAGAGAGAATCTACAATAGGCAAGCAGGTTGTTGTGAATTAATCACCTGTGGGAGCAATGTAAGAAAATGGAAAGACATACAAGACCATTGATAATCTCCCTCGATCTGGGCTCCACGCAAGAATCTCATCCCGTGTGGTCAAAATGATCATGAGAATGGTGAGCAAAAATCCCAGCATATGGGATGATCCGAGAAGGGGATTGGGAGAATATCATGTGTCAGATTAAACCAAAATAGAACTTTTTGGTAAAAAACTCAACCGGAGAAGAAGAATGCTGAGTTGCACCATACCTTCTGTGAGCATGGGGGTGGAAACATCATGCTTTGGGGCTGTTTTTCTGCCAAGAGGATCTGTGTAAGGGAAGAATGAATGGGGCATGTATCGTGAGATTTTAAGCCAAAACCTCCTTCCATCAGTGAGAGCATTGAAGATGGAACGTGGCTGGATCTTCCAGCATGACAATGATCCCCCAAACACCACCGCTCGGGCAACAAAGGAGTGGCTCCGTAAAAAGCATTTCAAGGTCCTGGAGTGGCCTAAGCCAGTCTCCATACCTCAAGCCCCATAGAAAACTTGTGGAAGGGAGTTGAAAGTCCGTGTTTCCCCAAAAACATCACTGCTGACTAGAGGAGATCTGCATAGACGAATGGGCCAAAAATACCAGCTACAGTGTGTGCCAAACCTGGTGAGGACGTACAGGAAACGTTTGACCCTCTGTCATTGCCAACAAGGTTATGTTACAAAGTGTTGGGTTGAACTTGGTTATTGGACCAAATACTTATTTTTCCACCATGATTTGAAATTAAATTCTTTAAAAATCCTACAATGTGATTTCCTCCCTGTTTTTTCTCTTTCTCATTTTGTCTCTCGTAGTTGAAGTGGTAGCTATGATGAAAATTACTAACAGACCTCTCTCATCTTTCTAAGTAGAGAACTTGCCACAATCAGTGGCTGACTAAATACTTTTTTTGCCTCTCCGTGTGTGGATGGTTTCCGTCGTTTTTTGTCTTGTGTTCAGGCTACTTTGTAAAGTAAAAAACTCCGTACACTGCGATGGCGTATGGGCTATGCTAATAGATTTGAACCCTGGTTATTGCACTGAGGGATGTGGAATCTGTCCCAGAAATTCATGGGGGTAGGCAGAAGTGCATTAGGGGGATAACCCTCTTGCCGCTGGTGCTCAGTAGCAGGTCACAAACCAGTGCTGATTGCTTCAGGTGGCTGCTATAGATGGACGTCCAAATCTGTTTGCCTTTACCTGCACCCTCCAATTACCATCAAGCATGACATGGTGACATAACTCTTTAACGTCTCTTAATATTAATAGCGTTAAGTATCGGTGAAATGTCCTCGTCCCTTATCTAAAGACGATCTGATCCGTTTGCCTTCTGTACAGATTCCCGTCGATCGTATTAAATATTTCATATCAGATACATCAATAATTTAGCATGGGTGTGACATAATGCGTGATTCATTAATAAGCTACGATTTCCCCCCACGAGACGTGGTGGTAAAGCGAGTACTGTGCAAAAGTCTTAGGCCACCATTAGATGTGTTGTTTTAGCAACATACTGCCAACGATGGGAGCCAAAGATTTCAAGCTTAGATTCACTGATCTCCATTCCAGTCTTGGTGAGGTTTGGCATATCGTAATATTCACCCTGTTCCCGTTCTGGAAAAGTGGTTTCTCGGCTGCTACTTTTCCAAAAAGGATTCCTGACCAAGCTTCTTCAGACTGTAGATGGTTCAGCCTGGCATCCTGATGAAGTGTAACGGGAGGTCAAACTAAAGCCTTGCCACTGTAGCCCATAGAAGCTGTTTTGAGCTATTTTTGAAGACTGTGTTCAAAGAGCTTCAGTCTGAAAGAGGCCGAGAAATAATTCTATAAGAACGTCTAACCTAATGGTGGCCTAGGACTTTTGCACAGTACTGTCCGTACAAATGGAACGATCTCTATAAACAGTCTCATCCAATGTAGCAGCGTTATTGAGAGTCTGCCTCGGACAGAGCCACTGCTGCCACTGTCATTACCTTAATCAAATCAGAGCGTTGGGCAGAACATGAAACATGATGCCCACTAAACAGGCCCGATGAGCTCAGACAGTGAAAGCCCGTCCATTGGAACCGTTCGACATGCCGACGTAAGCGCAGAGAGGCCTGGAGCGTTCCTTAATTGCGTATCACTGACCAATTAGGGCTAGTTAGGGACGATTAAGGGCTGGCGCTAACGCGAGCTGCTGTTTTGCCGTCGGCAGGGTGGAGCGCTCGACGGACCAGGTGATCAAGCCTGTCAACGTGGAGGCCTTGACCAAGTGGGTGGGGAAGATCCCGGCCGACGTGCTCAAGGACATGTCCGCCATCGCACCGATGCTCGGCCGACTCGGCTACGACCCGCACGCCAACCCGCCCAACTACGGCCGGCCTGACCCGCGCGTCCTGGACAACACTCGAAGGGTGAGTGCTCTGGAACGCAGCACAACACAACACTCAGGTCCTTAACGTACTGCCTTCGTAGTGTGCGGATCTTAAATGCATAAAATTTACAAAACTCTGCTTTTATAGCTGAACAATTAAGCTTCAATCCTTTTTTTTGTTGTTGTTTACGTAAAAGTAATAAGGGTACAGTGTTGTTATTTCTTTAGTCCTTATTTTAAGTTATTTTAAGTATTTACTGTTGTTATATATTGTACTTTTTTCTTTTTTTAAAGTCGATATTATATTTCTTTATTATATTCTCTGTTTTAATTTTTCTGTTTAGCTCATGTATTTAAACTATAACTACAAACTTATGAATTAGGTCATGTAATTTGTCTTAAAAAAAGAACGTCGAGTTTTGAAAACGAACTTTTTAATGCCGTCCTGACCAATCAGAGCTCGGTCGCCGGGCAGAACAGCTCATAAGAGCTTATTAGACCAGCAACTGGCCGCCTTTAAAAACATGGATATTAAAGAAAAGATCTGGTGGAATAAAACTGAAAGGAGGAGAGTGATGATGATAAAGCTCTGTTCATGATCACAGAAGCACAAACTAGATTTTGCATTTCAAATGCAAATTTTGGAATTTTTGCATTTTTTTCTAAGTAATTCATCCCCACACTTGTGAGGGGGGGGGGCTGCTGTATTTTTGTTGTTAAAATATGTTTAAACCTTATACTTTCTATATGTTATATATATTTATATATATTTTTTCGGCTTAAACTTCAGTTTTTGAAGAAGCACTAAATGACTTTACTCTTATTTCTAGGGGACTAATAGGAAATAAAATAGGAAAGAAATAATAGGGAACAAAAATCTGCCTTTTATATATCTCATTCACGTCTGAATGACAGAAAACAAGTACTAGCGAACCCTTGCGACATCTGTTGGCAGAGAAGAGAATCGCAGTCTTGAAAGGCAGAAAACAACATAGTAACGAGTTCCAAGTTATAGATACAAAGAGGCACTCATCTTCATTCGTGTCTTTTTGTTTTTTTTAAGTTGACGATGTGAAACCAAGGTTTGTTCCTCATCACTCATAGGAAGTTTTTCCTTTCCGTTGTGGCCCTAGCGCTGCTCTGAGGCAGTACCCTATTGTAAAATACTCTCCGGCTATGAATGCGCATTCGATTTGGCCTTAAGTCGGGTCGCTCCAGCTCTAGGGAGTCTGGCAGTGTCGTGGGAAACGAGTCGCCTGTTGACTGGGCAGAAACGTGAGAGTTTTGCGCATCAGATCATCAGAGTTGCGATCTGCTTCCGTGGCTGTCACGATGACTGCATGTTATGTTGTCGAGACTTTCCTAGACATCGTGTTAGCTGTGACTCGAGTTTTTTAAAGCCCAATCCACTAATTTCTCACAATAATAATGAGATCTTCTGCTTCCATCACTTTATTGGGTTCACCTCCATGTTTCTACGCTCACTCCCCATTGTATCAGCTCCACTTACCATATAGAAGCACTTTATAGTTCTACAATTACAGCCTGTAGTCCAGTTGTTTCTCTACATACCTTGTTCGTCCCCTTTACTCCGTTCTCTAATGGTCAGGACCCCCACAGGTCAGGTACTACCTACACCGGCAGTGCTGTTGCCCCACCGTTTGAATGTAAAGTCAGAGACAGGAGCTCGCCTGTGGCTGCAGTTAGTTAATCATCCTCTAATCCTTCATCCGTGATCACAGGATGCTGGTGGCTGGACATTTTTGGTTGTAGACTGTTTTCAGGGGGAGAGCAAAGTGTGTAGAGAAACAACTGGACTACAGTCTGTAATTGCAGAACTACAAAGTACTTCAATATGATGAGTGGAACTGATAAAATGGACAATGAGCGTACCAGGAGAAAGGCCTAGTAAAGTGGCGTGTGTGTTTTTGTAATCCTTGTATTAGTGTAGGACTTGCTGCTGCTGCTATTTTGGCGCCGTGTGCCTAGAGACACGCCATTAGATCTTATCTTGTTTTTGTTTCACTTCTAATTGATCCCTAATAAGTCTTGATGCCTTGCTGGATGCGGGCCCGTGGAGTTGCTTTTAAGACTTAATAGCGCAGTCCGTTAGGATACTAGGAGAGACTCGTGTGCCGTCGCAGTGTTAACCCATTACAGGAGCCGTCTCTGATGGGACGCTTTAAGATCTGGAGTCCGGTACGAGTTGCGTAAGAGCACACCGAGCTCGATGGCATTTTGACGAATCCTCTTACTAAGAGAAGTTAACAGGCGATACTCTCTCAGGTTGTGAAGGGAGTCTGAAGGGACTGAAGAGATGTGGGACTGCGGTAGCCTAGCGGTTAAGGTCCAGGGTTCAAATTCCACCCTCACGCATAGCTGCCATGGTTGGGTTCTTGAGCAAGGCCCTTAACCCACAATAGCTTGGATTGTAAGACTGTATCAGTTGTAAGTCGTTCTGGATAAGGGCGTCTGCTAAATGACTTCTTTGTATCTTTTATAAACTTGGAGCTCTTAAAGAAGACGAAAACAAAAAGGAACGTTACCATGTTGTTTTCTGCCTTTCGAGACTACAAAAAACTTTACGTTTTAAAGTCATTTTAGCATTTTTTAAAAGAAATTCCTTCCCACACTTGTGAAGGAGAGTGAAAGTGGATCACGCCATTTGCGAGGCATATTTTGTTAAAATATTATGTTTAAACCATATACTATCTATATGTTTTTGGCTTAAAGTTCAGTTTTTGAAGAAGCAGCAACAAAAATGACTTTACACTTATTTTTAGGGGTGCTGGGACTAATAGGAAATTAGATTTAAAAAAATTGAAAAAATAGGGAACAAATCTGTCTTTTACATACCTCATTCACGTCTGAATGACAGAACGAGCGAACCCTTGCGACATCTGTTGACAGAGAAGAGAATTGCGGTCTTGAAAGGCAGAAAGCATGGTAACTTTTTTTGTTTTCGTCTTCTTTAAGAGTTCCGAGTTGATACAAGACACAAAGATCAGAACGACTGTATTGTACAGTCTGGTGCTGTACTAAATATTTTCATATTGTATTTTGATGAATGTTATTATTTAACATAAAGTGTCTGAACTACTATCTGACGATGGTAAGGTCTGCTCAACATCCTGTTCCAAAAACTGCGCTCACCTGTACATGCGTACCGTGCCCAAATCGAGAACTTGGCACAGTACAGGTTGCCTAGTGTGAGTACACCCTAGTCGCCGAATGTCCTCTATAACATCGGCTAGTACCACCTTATTTTAAAGGGCAGAGTAATGTTTTCTAAAGTTCACCGAACTGGTTGGGCCGTCAAAAATGACAGAGGCGTAATCTGAAAATAAAATGGAGACATAATGCAGCAAAAATGCATGACTTGACTTTTTTACACTGAGGTGTAATGATTTGGCTGGAAGGAACTCGGAAAGCAGGCTAAAGCCACAGACTGCAGCACTCCCCCCTCCCCTTCACCTCCTTTCCCAAAATGAGGTTAGTGAGGGTTCGGAAATCTGCGTCTGAGGGAGTCTGTCTCGCCCGTTCTGGAGCTGAGGAGGGGAGCTTTTGTGTGATCTGGCACAGACCCTCGAGTTACTGCCTCCATCGTCAGCATATCTCTAGCCGAAGATCATCTGTTTGTTTCCTGTGAAGTCCTGCTTCATGCTTTCAAGAAGGTGTTTAGAGCGCGTGATGTGTGTTGGGGACAGTCTCGGATTGCCTGGAGAAGTCACGTTAAGCAGGACTGGAACAGGGCACTGATTTCTCAGCCTTTGTGCTGCAGGCAGTTTGGGTGACTTCACTGTTTCCACGTGCTCTTTGATTGGGTGAAATGTTTGCCGTTGCCATGAGGAAACTTCCTGTGAATGAAGGGTTATTCCCGATGCATGGATCTGGTTTTAGAAGTTTAGTTCAGCTTAGTTCCTAGTTGTTTGTAATATGTATGGTGAGAGCCAAAAGTCTGAGACCTCCACTGAAAATGCTTCATCTTGCACCCCATGGATGTTGATGAGGTTCAGGTCAGGGCGACCTTCAGCAAATGAAATGGGTCTGACTTATAAGGCAGGCTGTTACTAAGACACTTCTGCCAACTGAATAAAATCGGAGTGAGATCCCGGTGCCTAGGATCCCGTGACTTGATTAGTGATTCTAAATTTGTTAGGTGAAGCTGTTAATGTTATGAGTCAGAAATGTTAAAGGGAGAGTTATGGAGCATTTTGTCGGGTTAAGACCTGGACTAAGATCCGTGAATGAACCTCCGATCAGCCATGGATGGTGTTTAGCGAAAGGCAAACGTCGTCTTTGCGGGTGTTGGGAAGAAATGGTGCAATATTGGCACTCCTGGAACGTCTCTCAGCCAATCAGATTGCAGGGTCGGAACTAACTGTGGTATAATAGAAGTTTGCCTACCAGCACCACTCTTCTCTTTAGACTGAGGTGTTCATTTATAGCAGAATTAAGCTGTGCCATATTTACCAAGTAAAGGACAAACCTCTAGCAGTTCGGCGATTTTCCTTTCAGACCTCCCTTTGTTTTGACAGGCCAGGGAAGCTTTTGTTTTGAGTCACGCTCCTGAATCACACGCGGGTGAGCATTTGTTCGCGGTGTTATCGTCCCGTTCGCTCGACGCGCCTCCCCCTGGGCCTTCTCAACTGCAGCTTGCAAATAGCCCAGTCAGAGCGGGGTTTCCTTGGTAACGGGACCTTGCTGAAGGATGTGCGCGGCTGCCCGGATGTTCTTCAGCGCGTTCTGGAGAGGCCGGGGGACACAGGAGCGGCCGGGGACGGATTTCTGCACCTGTGCTTGCCAGCTGGGCCTCGGTTTGAGCTCACGCCGACGTCGGGACGCGGCTACTGGGAGCTAAACGCGCTCGCCGTGGGCTTGGTCGGATCACTTTGCCACTTGTCGTGTCTGATTTGATTACAGACGATCCGAATGACACTTTTAGGAATGTAATCCTGCCTCCGCGGTGTCACGGCGATAAATGTGGCTAATTAAACAAAGACGCGTCGGCTGACAGACACATCTGTGCGCGTGAAAAGCCGCCGATTTCACATGTTGACGTTGTGGCTTGTCTTAAAAGTAAGCAAGAAATCTTTTTCACTACAAACAAAGCTAACCCTGTGTTTAATTTTGTGCCCACAAATAGAGGTCTTTATAAAAATAAACCCTGACACACACACACAAACAAACACACTCAGTATTGTGCAAAAGTCTCAGTCCTCCATTCGATTAGATACGATCATATAGAATTATTTCTAAGTCTCCTTATTAGAATACAACCGTCTGTATGCAGTATAAAAAGTATTTAGTGGGACTCTTACACGTACACTATAGCGGTAGCAGCATGTGGCAGCTTCGTGATGCCAAGTTGACCCTTCTACAGTTTGAAGAACAGACCTGGAATGCTTTTTGGAAAGGTAGCAGCCAAGAACCCACTCTTTCGACAGGGGAACAGGGTGAAAAGATCTGCTAAAGCTCACAAAAATCAGAATGAAGATCAGTGGAAAAGAGGATTATAGAGTGACGAATCCAAGTTTTTGGGTCCAGTATGTAATATCATTATACGAGTGCTAAAACAACAAATCTAATGGTGGCCTAAGACTTTTGCGCAGTCCTATATGACAGCTTACCAGTATTATTAGTAGTATTATCTCCTGAAGAGGTCTAAAAGCTTTAGTTTTGCCCTTATATGCTCCTGGATGTGCCATTTGGTACCAGTTTTAAAATAAGAAATGCCACCAAACTGGGATAGAAACATGTCTAAAGCTCTCCCTACGTTTGAGATCTATGCATGAAGATGCCATTTGGAAATCCCAAATGTCCTTCTGCCAGTCCCAGTAACAAGTAGCCAGCTTTCTTTCATATTTTTGGTCAATTCTTTATTAAGAAAAGTACGCGAAGCAAACCATTATACATCATACTGTCTTATTCAAGAAAATGGAAAGAAATAACCGCTGCCACATCCTACCAGATCACAAAGGTTTTCAATTGGTTGAAATATTCCATAAATAACCATACACAGTTCGACTGTGCATTTCCTTCAGTTAGTTTAAAATGACAGCGATATGCAGTCTTTCATTAGAAACAAATTCCCAGTTCTAATAGTCACAGTACAACCCTGGTCCGGGAACTATGAAGGCAAAAAACCAAAAAGCAAACAAACCCCCAAAACCAAATAACTCTCCCTACAAAGACAAATCACATGAAAACAAACCAAACAATTCAATCAGCCAAATCATTCTAGGAACTTGTGTGTCAGCCACATTCCACTCCCAGAGAGTCGGTGCATCTTCTTTGTTGGTTGGACCAGCTGTCATTTAGAGCCATTAAGTGCTTTTGTCATTGCTGCCAATAAATATTTGTATTTAGTTTCACTCACTCACTACCTACAAATAGCTAAAAACAGATCATTTGCAGTGGTCTCTTCATTTTTTCCAGAGCTATATTTAAACATGAGTGGGAGTAGATTATTAAATCCTTACGAGTCCATTTCATATTATTCAGACCAGTGCGTTTTACCCAATTAGTTGATCTGCCTTTACTCCAAGGCTTCTCGCGTCAGAGCCCATTATAACAGGTAAACATTACAAAGACTGACTTGATGAAATTAGTGTCAGCTGGTCTGTTTTCTCTATTTGCTTCTCTGGCCGTGTTTATTTACCCAACAGCCTGAGCATCTTGATACGCTTAGACTAAAAATCATTTTATTTACTTGACCAGATAAATAAAGGCAGCATTTCTAAACACTTTTGTTGTAACCTGATCGGGGGGGGGGTTTTCATCAACAACAGTCCTGTGTTTAAAATCCCAATACGTGGTCTGGTGCGTTCTTACAAAGTTTACCAACATGCTGAGGTCTTGGTGCTAGGATTAGGAATCAGTTAAAAAAACAAATTGTGTTTCCCCCGGTGGCAGGGAAAAAAATGTTTTGCTCCGTACGTGACGCTTTGCCCATGGTAAGTCGGGCATGACTGGGGCCATGACTAAATCAATTCCTCCCCGTTTCACTGAGCTCCGTGTTCACTATGGGCCTGAACCAGATGTGACTCAGTATTGTTTGGCTCAACATCTCTGGCTTTCACCACAAATATTTACTCCATTTTCCACCCTCTGCTTAAGCATGCTTGAGCAAGACTCGAGTACAGAGAGAGATTGACAGAACAGTGTTCAGTGGAATCAGTAATGTGATTTGATGTACAAAGTGCATGCAGAACGTTTCCAGTATTTGGTTTGAACTTTATAGTTAAGTCCTCCTCAGCTTCACCTATAGGTAAGTATATCTAAGGTGTGCTAATGTTCAATGAGGAGCTACACTTTTACATACAATGACTGGCCACTTTAATAGAGAGACCCACCTAGTAGTGCACTGGATCTCCTCTGCCCTTCAGAACTGCAGCATTTCGTTTGAGACTCCACTAGGCGTTGAAATTATTCTGCAGGACTACAGGTGTGCCTCTGGAGGAGTTGGGATTTGAACTCACAACCTTGCTATTAGTAGTGTAACGTCTGAGGCACTGAGTCACCACGGCTCTGTTACTGTGCACGTTTGAAGGATTCATCTGCAAAATAGAACAGATGACACGAGTGAGAAGAGTAAACAGGAACTTTGTGTCATGGTGACATTTCTTGTAGTCACTCCGTCTATCTCTGTCTCGAGCACGCACGCACACACACACACACACACACACACACACACTCTCAGTGTGCTGCCCTGTTCCAATCAGTGCAAGCCAAACAGACAGTACATTCACAAAAACTATCGCCGGACTTTGAGCTGACTCTGACCTGAAAGCCCTGAGTCATCTCGCCTGACATGATCCACGATGACAAGTTTGAGCTTAAATCAACCAAGCTGTCCCGTCTCCCTGTAGTGAAATCTATGTGTGCTGATACAGAAGAGATTTAGGCAGGACGGGAAAAAACAAATCCAGGAAATCACATTGTAGGATTTTTAAATAATTTAATTGTAAATTATGGGGAAAATAAGGTATTTGGTCAATAACAAAGGTTCAACTAAGTACTTTGTGTAACATAACCTTTGTTGGCAAGGACAGAGGTCTCAAACGTTTCCTTGTAAGTCTTCAACCAGGTTGGCACACACTGTAGCTGGTATTTTTGGCAATTCCTCCAGCAGATCTTCCTCTAGAGCAGTGATGTTTTGGGGCAACAGGACGTTAAACTCCCTCCACAAATGTTAAAATCTCACGAACATGGGCCCCCCATTCAGTCTTCCCTTACCATTGGATCAGTCGTCCGTCCCCTTGCAGAAAAACAGCCCCAAAGCATGATGTTTTCCACCCACATGCTCACAAGTAGGTATGGTGCAACTCAGCATTCTTCTTCATCCAAACACGGCGAGTTGAGTTTTTACCAAAACGTTCTATTTTGGTTTCATCTGACCACATGATATTCTCCCAATCCTCTTCTGGATCATCCATATGCTCTCTGGCAAACTTCAGACGGGCCTGGACATGTACTGGCTTAAGCAGGGGGACATGCCTGCCACTGCAGAATCTGAGTTCCTCTCAGCATAGTGTGTTACTGACGGTAGCCTTTGTTACTTTGGTCCCAGCTCTCTGAGGTCATTCATCAGGTCCCTCCATGTAGTTTTGGGATTTTTGCTCACCGTTCTCATGATCATTTTGGCCCTACGGGACGAGATCTTGTGTGGAGCCCCAGATCGAGGGAGATTATCAAGGGTTTTGTATGCCTTACAATTGCTCCCACAGTTGATTTATTCACACCAACCTGCTTGCCTATTGTAGATTCACTCTTCCCAGCCTGGTGCAGGTCTACAATTTTCTTCCTGGTGTCTTTCGACAGCTCTTTGGTCTTGACCATGGTTGAGTTTGGAGTCTGACTGTTTGAGGCTGTGGACAGGTGTCTTTTGTACAGATAACGAGGTCTAACAGGTTGCATTAATACAGGTAATGAGTGGAGGACAGAAGAGCTTCTTAAAGAAGTAGTTACAGGTCTAAGAGAGCCAGAAATCTTGCTTGTTTGTGGGTGACCAAATACTTTCTCCACCACTGATTTCCAATTAAATTATTTTTAAAAAATCCTACATGTGATTTCCTGGATTTTTTTCTCATCTTGTCTCTCATAGATTGAAAGTGTAGCTCTTGAGAAAATTACAGACCTCTTTCATTTTTCTAAGTAGGAGAAACTTGCACAATAAGTGACTGACTAAATACTTTTTTGCCACACTGTTACAAGGGGCATAAATTTCATTTCAGTGTTGGGGTGGGGCAATAAAGAGTCAAAATTTCTCAGCAAGCCCAATTAATGGGGCGACCAAAGGTCTACCAAAAAATACTGTTATTACTAAGTGTGTATATAGGCTACAGGTTGTGCATTTAAAAAGTAATAGCAAGAACACATATGGGTTGTAGCTTTCTAATGAGAGATGAGGCGTGATCTCATCTATCTAAACCGGAGTTTTGGTGTGAATTGGTCATTTCACTGTGTGTACTGGAGTTTAAGTACAGTTGTAAAAGCAGAAGCAAATACTTCATTTTAGAGAATAAAGAACCAAATTCAAACCAAATCAGAACAATTTGTCTCGGGGGTACTCAGTTCCCTGATTAAACTTGAGAGTTGTTTCAGCCAAAATCGAGTCATGATTCAGGTCACAGTGATTCAGTGATCAGAGTCCACCAATAGCTCCGATCAGCTCTAGTTCCAATAGAGTAAGTGTTTGCTTTTATGTTCAATTTCAGTCCTTACTCCACTAAATTCCATGACATTTTTCCTGATTTTGGGCAAAATGCAGGTTAAGTGAGTGTTAATGTGGAATCGGCTCTGCTATGTACAGTACAGAATTAATTAAACTCCTCAGTCCTTGATCCTTTATCTTTTATGATGGACTTGTTGAACCATATCCCCATCATAGATTCAGACAGCCCCAGTACAAAAAACCCCATTAATGCATATAATGCCTTATACAGGGGGATTTTCTGGGGGTCTGGAACCGATTCCTCCAACTTGCATTATTCCTTATGGGAACAACTTGCTCGGTACTCGGCGTTTTCGGTACTTGATATGCTTTCTGCATATCGTATTTTGTAAACAATATCTGGATAATCCTCAGAAGCTTTCTCAAAGCACGGATTTGAACTTCTTTTACCTTATCTGGCTGAAAGACTGAACGATTCTCCTCAGTGTAGAGAGTTTCAAATTGCAGTGGGTGTAATTAAAATGGTATGGCTGTATGATTTGCTTCTGTATTGTCTAGCTCGGAGATCTCTCAGTCGTATAACTGCAGTGTTATGGTGATTATCATTCTGTGGTGGTAGAGCGTAGTGCTCTGGTGTTTGTCTCTGCAGCATGTGCCACGAATTAGTATTTTTGAGCCCATTCCAGTGCCACACTCAATGCCTGTTAGGTAGCTGTGCAACTTCTCTCATCCACGAAGAGAAACTTCATTTTAACGCCAATATATTGCCGGTCTGAGGCCTGAGGAGGTCGTGTTGGGTGGCCTGCGTCTCTGGCTTCAATTAGCGGGATGAAAAGCAGTCCGAGGTACGCATGCCTGCCTGGATATTGGTTCGAATGTGCCCTGTTGTTGTTTTTTTTTGCCGAAAGCATAAGTGGATGAGAGGTTTGATTTGGGGTTTAATGTAATCTACTTCAGTCCCGTGTGAGGCGCGAATGCTCCGCGGCTGTAAATATGCAAAAGGGGGACCAGCTGTAAAAACTCATCCGCTAGAGTGCTACGATTTATAAGGCTGGATAAAAATAAACTTAATGTCAGATCCTTTAAAAAAGGAAGATGCCAACTACCGCTGTAAGCTTCACCGGTTACAGGAGGATGCAGTGCTGTTTCATTCCACATTTTAAATTTACATTTAGTCATTTATTAGGCCTTATTTAGACCGACGAAATCATACAGTTTAAGCAATCATGGGTTAAGGGTGTTTGCTCAATGAACCAAACAGTGGCGAGGTGGGATTGGTGGATTTGAACCCTGGACCTTTGGCGTTGTCCAGAATATATGGTCGGGTGCATATTCTGTAATGCACTAATCACATTACAGAGGCTGCAATAGTCCAGCTTGGGATTAGGCTAAGTACAGCATACTGTACACTATCTAGACAAAAGTTTGTGGACACCCCTGCTAAGTATTGAGCTCTGCTATTTTACTCGATCATAATACAAACCGTACATTTCTGGATTCTCCATAGACAAACCGTTCCAATAGAATGGGTTGTACCGAAACCCCAGTGACTCTCATTATGGCACATTTATAGGTTTCTTCTTCCAACGAGTCAGTTCAACAACTTTCTGCATTTCAAGCCCTGCTGCATTTAAGCAAAGTCCATAGAGAATCGGTTTGCCAACTTACCTCAGCTCCATCAGACTCCTCAAATGCACTGGAGTGCCAAAAGTGAGCCAGGACTTCTTGTCTAACATCACAACACAGCCGTGTTCCAAAATCTAAAAAGGCAAGACTCTCCGTATTAATACCCACGGTTTTGGGTGTCCACAAACTTTTGGACATATAGTGTTGGTTAGTTACATAGGGCCCTGAGGCAAAACAAGTTTTACAACATGGCAACCCTTTCTCATAATAAATGGATGGATTTATTCATCGTGCTGAGAGTGCGCAGATATCGAAGGTGCTCTAAGTACGTATTTCCTCCCATCCAGTAAAGTTTCGGCAATTAGCGACGGCTAGTTTCCCGTTCTCTCCTCTGTCTCGTACAATCTGGAGTAAATCAGCTGCAGACGCATTGCTGGGAGTGACTGCCACGTCCCTGCTCTTTGCAAAATCAGGTTTCGTTTACAGCTAGCTGTCATTTTTTTATTTTTACATTCTTGCTATTGGTACTGTATGTAGCCTTTCGCCATTTTGCGTAAATTAGATTTAGCGCGCATGGCAACACGCGCTAGTTGTGTGATTCGGTCAGGTTTTGTATCGGCCCATTTTAGTCTGTACGTAAATATTAGTTGTGGATGCCAAACCTTTTTTTATTATACATTCTTTATTTATATCAATATAGTGACGTATGAGAGCACTCCAGGTGCTCGGGGCTGTTTGGGGAAAAGCAAGTCAGACGCTTTTGTCAGGCAGATGGCAGCCTTTGGTGACGGCAAGCTTTAAAGATGTGCTGAAAGAGTATTTGCGAAGGAAGAAAACAATTCAGCGCCCCAAAACACAACTGAAGTCAATCGTATATGGACATATGGCTCATTTCAGTTCAACAGCCATTGCTTTTACAGTGCGCATGATGTCATGCCGTGGATCGCCATGAACGCAAGCGTCTTTCCCACACTCAAGCAAGCCATTAAAGAAATCTTAAAGGGCCTTTTCTGCACAGGTAGGTTTTTAATAAGACATGTCTGGGTGGCTTTTCGTCTCGTACTTTCAAAGAGTTAAAATGGTTAAAGTAGATGATAAAGAGGATTAATATTTGCTATTTGAACACTAATGGGACTGTGGCGGCCTTTTGGATTCAGACACTGGATGTGGTCCAGAAGGTCCACGGGCTTGAGGAAGGTCCATAGCCCCACCAGTAGTTGGATTGTGACTGAGATTGTTTGGTAGTAAGACTAGGTGGTAAGTTTATTGAATATTGAATGTTAGTTATGAAGCGATTTACAGTGGTGCTGAAAGTTTGATGGAAACCCTTTAGGGGAAAGTTTCTATATTCTGCATTAAAATAGGACCTAAAAAACATCATCAGATTTTCACACAAGTCCTAAAAAGTAGATAAGAGACCCAGTTTAAACAACCTAGACAAAAATATTATACTGGTCATTATTTATTGAGGGAAAAATGAATCCAATATTACATATTATTGAGTGGAAAAAGTTATGTGGACCCTTTGCTCTCGTATCTGGTGGGACCCCCCCTTCGTGCAGCAAATAACTGAGCTAACCGTTTTCCTGTAGCTGTTGATCAGTCCTGACACGGCCTGGAGGCAAATTTTAGCCCATTCCTCGTACGAACAGACTCAGCTTGGGTTGTTGGGGGGTGTCCTCACATTAGCTGCTCGCTTCAGGTCCTTCCACACATTCCATTTGGATTAAGGTCAGGAATTTGGCTTGGCCATTCCAAAACATTGAAAACTTCATTTCTCTGTAACCATTTTCTTTGGTAGAACGGCTTTGTGCTTAGGGCCGTTGTCTTTGCCTGCAGACCAACCTTCTCTTGAGATTCAGTTCAGGGACAGATTGTCCTGACATTTTCCTTTAGAATTCTCTGATATAATTCAGCATTCATTGTTCCAGCAAGGATGGAAGCCGTCATGCCCAGAATGCAGCAAAAACAGGCCCAAAACATGATACTACACCACATGTTTCACAGGATGGGATAATAAGGTCTTATGTGGAATTGCAGTGTTTTCCTTTTCCCAAAAATAACGTTTTATTTTGGTCTCATACGTCCACAAACATTCTTTTCCAATAGACCTTCTGGCTCGTTCCACGTGATCTTTAGCAAACTGCAGACGAGCCGCAATGTTCTGTTGGAGAGCAGTGGCTTTCTTCGTAACCCGTGCATGCCCACCATTGTGTCAGTGTTCTTCTGATGGTGGAACTCAATGAACATGAACATTAAGCCATGTGCGAGAGGCCTTCAGTTGCTTAGAAGTTACATGGGGTCCTTGGTGACCTGCCAACTATTACCGCTTGTCTTGACGTGATCTTGTTGGTCGACCCACTCCTGGGGAGGGTAAACAGTGGGTCTGATTGCCTGGTTTTGTAACTTTTTCCAGCATGATGAGCATCATTTCGGTTTCTGAGGTTCCTCAGAAATCTCCTTTGTTCGTGCCCATGATGATACACTTCCAAAAACGTGTTCTGAAAGAACCGACTTTGATAGATCCCTGGTCTTTAAATTAAAACAGGGTTGCCCCACTCACACCTGATTGGCATCCCATTGATAGAAAACACCTCGGGACTCTATTCCACCTAAATTAAACTGCATGCTAGAGGTTCACATAACCTTTTGCCACTCCTAATACGTAAAACATTGGATCTTTTACTCAATAAATAAATGGACCAAGTATAATATTTTTGTCTCATTGTTTTAACGGGAGTTTCTACTGATCTACTGTAGGGACTTCTTGTTGAAATCTGATGTGTTTTAGGTTCATATTATGCAGAAAATAAGAAAAATACTAAAGGGGGTTCACAAACTTTCAAGCACCACTGTAAGGGTTGTCTGCTTAAATCCTTCAACTGGGGTTCTGCCAACCCCTGGCGGCTGGCTTGTTGCTCTGAGGTGCTCTGAGTTTGGTCAAAATACAAATTTGCAAATGTTAAAGAATTAAAATAAATTACTGTGGAAATTTTTTTTTGAAGTAATTTTATATATTTAATAAACTTGTTTGATTTTAAGATTGGGAGCACTGTGCTAAATGGACTAACTGTTAATGTTTGACACATGCGAGTGTGTATTGTGGCCTCTTCAGAGGCCTGACTTGCGTGGCACGGTCCTGCTATCCATCTAGGCCTGTGTGGCTTCTGGCGTAAACATGAATTATTTTCATCATAGTCACAGACGGAGCTGAATGAACAACAGAAATATAATGTTTATATAAGGGTTTATAAGCTGTAATGCTGTGACCCCAACTGAGTGCCTGTATAATTTCAAACATTCATAAGACCAGCTGATTGGCTTCACTCGTCAAGGATATAACCTTGAAACATAAAGGTAGTTCCACAAACAGCCCGAGGAGAATCGCAATTGAAATATTCCACTGCAGAATTGAAACACAGCCCAAACAGCCTCCTCCACATTCCTCCGTCTGCCCGCTCCCCGTCTCCATGCGAGCTTCGGGGCGAGACCTCCCGAGGTGTTTGTGGACAGAGCACTTGCACACTGGCCTCAAGCACACACCCAAGCTTTCCACCGGACCGTAGGGACTTGTTTTAAGGGCGCATAGCTACACTTCACACACGTACACACACGCACATCTGTTTCTGGTTCCTCTGGGCTGTCGGACTGAATGTAAATCATTTGTCTGTTTATGTGTGTCAGAGGTGGAGGAGCAGCTTATAGGATTACGTATATTACCCGACTGCTTACTTGTAAACGTCTTGTACTTGAACTTCATGAAAGTGTTCCAGATTTTCGTAAACAAGGAGATGGGTCATTCGAGGGCTCGGCTGGCTCGCGTTCGGCGTCCATCTGATCATGATTATCGTGTCTGTTTTTGCGGGGCCGAGGGACACGCTGACATGTTGCTGGAAAGTTGATAAGAGAAGATCTGTGCTGTTTTTCTGGGTGCATTCCTACCCTGCCTTTGGCTGCTAATCAGCAGCGAGAGCCTTGCAAGAAGCGAATAATCCTGGCTAAAAAATATCTACGCCGCACCAGGATCTGGCTCTCGGCCCTACATTCCCCTCTGAGATGCCGATGAGTTAGACGTGAGGAAGGATGCGAATCTGGGCCTCCCAGAGCCTAAATCCTACAGTTGTACTGGTCCTACCGATAGTCACCTATCCGTTTTGATCTTCTTGTGAATCAGAACGTGAATGTTGCAACGTTTTGACCTCGGTTTCCAGTATTGGACGAAATGGAAAGCAGACCCGCCGTCAGCGCTGGAACTTATTACGAAAACAAATTCCACTGCCTTGATCGTCACAGCACGAGCAGGCAGTTTGGTCCAGGAAGCTTTCTCGCAGCAGTGGTACCGGTTCTGGATGCTGTTCTCAGTAATTAATGCTGAAGCCTTGCGTAACGCTCCGGCTTCTGCCTGTGTCGAGCCAAGCGAGAAGGGAAAGAGAGTGCCGTGTAGTCAGTCACGGCAAGAAGCGATGAATCAAACGACTAGCGTGAGTTCAGAGCAGGACTTCGAGCTGCAACGAGGGCAGGTTTTTACATTAAAAGGTTCGACGTGAAGGTCTGTTAACGCCGTCAGAGAAAGGACTGCATTCAGGACCTCTCGCTCTTTTGGGTGGCTGATGGAATTTGTCAGAATGAGGCTTGGTAGTGGCTCCACTGATAGTGGAAAGCAAAACAAAGCAGAGCCTCGGGTTTCCCACTAGAAGCTTTTCCATGAGTTTCTAGGTCGAAGCTGTTAGACTTGGAGCAGTGTACAGTTAACCGTTTCACCATTTCTCCCCCTCCCCATCGTAGTTCTTGTTTTTTTTAGCTTTGAATTGGAGATCCATCCTCGTGGCACCCTCGGCACTGCCTGAACACTCGGTAGTAAGGACAAGCTGAGGTCTCTAATATTACAAGTGCAGAGATTGAGACTTCAGCTTCTCCTTTTTTTATCCACCGGCTCGACTGTACTTGTAGATTTGGGGGTGGTTTGGGATTCATCCAGTCCAGATCCCTGAGAACTGATACTTGATACACTCCTAGCAGAAAGAAGAATGTGTGTCTCTTAAGTTCTTCGTTTAGCCTTTCATTCTGTGTAATACACTCACAGGAAACTTTATTAACTACACCTCCTTGTTTCTCCACTTGTGGTCCATTTTATCAGTTCCTCTTACCATATAGAAGCACTTTGTAGTCCATCTGTTTCTCTACGTGCTTTGTTCGCCCCCTTCACTCACTGTGCGCTCTATTAGGCACATCTAACATATCGCTCCGTCTTGTACAGCAGAGACAGTAGCTCATCTGTTGCTTCACAGAGTCCTCTAATCCTGCATCGGTGCTCACAGGGTGCTGGTGGCTGGGTATTTTTGGTTGGTGCACTATATTCAGTCCAGCAGTGACACCCAGTTGACACTGGTGGTCCAGACCATTAGAGAACAAAATAAAGGGGACTAAAATAGGTAGAGAAACAGATGGACTACAGTAATTATAGAACTAGAAAGTGCTTCTTTCCATATTGTAATTGGAACTGATCAAACGTACAATGAGTATAGAAACAAGGAGGTGTACCTACTAAAGTGGCCAGCGAGTCTATTTCCAAACATGGCTCCGTTATTACTCGATGTGGCAACAGCTCTGTTGAAGTGACTGGAGTTTTCCAGCCTCTAAAATCAGCTCTTTGTTTTTTTCCAGGTGTTTAAAGGCGAATTTCAGCTACCTGACTTTCTTAAAGATCAAACACAGGTATGCTAGGTGTTTTTGCCGTATTTTTATGTCACTTTTTTCCTCAGTGGGTGCTGTTTTTCTTTTTTTTACTCTTCATCTTTCTCATATGGCCTTATTGTTTTCTGGATATCCTATAATCCTGGTGATAAACACGTCCACAGCGTCGTTATTTGGTCTGCTTTCCTGCCTTTTGGGCGCTTTATTGTAACTCGTCTCCTGGATCTCTGGCATCATTTCTGTTGGTTGCACTGTGAGAGACTGGCTCATGCTCCATACTGCCCCCTTCGATCTGTAGCAAATGAGCTTCACTGTGATGTGAAAAGAGAAGAGTTGCGTCAACATTCATATTGCATTTACAGTCTGTGGATTATTATAATTTCTTCTTTTATTTGTTTTTCTTTTAGTTTTATCTATTTCAGCTTTGAGTATTTAAACTAGTACTAAAACGATGCATTAGGAACTTAGTTTAATTCTTACGACTATAATCTGGGCTGCCCAATGAGTTGGGTGCTTTTTGAGTATTGGTCATATCAAGGTTTCTTCCTTATTATAAAACATTTTAAGGAAATAACAACAAGTCTATATATCTTATGTCAGCTATGAATGACAGAAAAGAGAATCACAGGCTGGATATGATATCGTTCTGCTTCTTTTTTATTCAAGTTTTAAGGGGGGAAATACAAAAGATAAGGATTGCTGTTATGATACAGTGCAGTCGCTGGACTCAATGTTTTCATATTAACCTCTCACCTATAATTAAATTATCGTTACAATAAAACAATAGGTGCAAAGTTGTACCAGTGGGGCAAAAAAGTATTTAGTCAAGCCAATGATTGTGCAAGTTCCCTTCTTAGAAAGACGAGAGAGGTCTGTAATTTTCATCATAGCTACACTTCAAATAGGAGAGACAAAAAATGAGAGAAAAACATCCAGAAATCACATTTGTATATTTGTAAAGAAATTAATTGTAAAATCATGGTGGGGAGAAAAATAAGTATTGGTCAATAACAAAAGTTCAACTCAATACTTGTAACACTTTGTTGGCAATGACATGAGGTCAAAACGTTTCCTGTAAGTCTTCACCCCAGGTTTGGCACACATGTAGTGGTATTTTGGCCCCATTTCATCCATGAAGATCTTTTGGGGCTAGGCTGGGCAAACCGGGGAACTCGACAATTTTCTTTCCTGGTGTCCTTGGACAGCCTCTTTGGTCTTGGCCATGGTTGAGTTGGAGTGACTGTTTTGAGGGGGCTGGGAAAGGTGTCTTTTTAGCAGATAACGAGGTCAAACAGGGTAACCATTAATACAGGTAACGCTGTGAGGACAGAAGAGCTTCTTAAGAAGTTACAGGTCCGTGAGAGTCAGAAATCTTGCTTGTTGTGGCTTGACCAATACTTATTATTTTCCACCATGATTACAATTAATTCTTTTAAAAATCCTTACAAGTGGATTTACACAATGTAGTTACCTTGATCGAAAATTTACAGACCTCTCTCATTTTCTAAAAAAGGAGAACTTGCAAAATCAGTGGCTGACCTAAAACTTTTTTTGCCCCAATCTACAAGCGACATGTGACAGGTCAACGCCCTTCGGTCGACGCGAGCGTTTCACAGAACATAATGCAGACATTAAAAACGGAAGCATACCTGTATGATAAGTAAATTTGACTGATCATTTAAAAGTAATATTTGAAAAAAATATCCCAGCGTGTTAATTGTGGGAGTGCCATTACCAGATTTTCTGCTGAATGACACGAAACAGTGGAGATCTCAAAGATCAGGTTCACTGTGTTAATGATTGTTTTAAGGATGTCTTCATGGGGTTTTCTTGCCCTCTCTTTCACAGTACAGAAGTCTTTCAGACAAGCCAAACCCAAGTAGGAGGAGAGGAAAAGGCCAGAGTCGGAGAGGATGTTGAGTAAAGTAAAACCCTTTTCCTTGGGCAAACGAAAAGTTACTTTATGGTCTATCCCATACAACAAGCCGAGTTCTTACTGCTGGATCATTGAATGGTTTCTTCGTGTGTTTACTTAGCTGGTTAACCCTTTGTTTTGTTAAGGATGAAGCAAGATCTATTTTCCACGATCCAGGCGATCCCACATAACCCGCCACCGGGGTCTTCATGCCCTCACAACACATGCACACTCATCCAAACACGGATTCTGGCACCTGCATTCAAAAACACGCCACACTGGCTCACCGTCCGTCGGGCTACGACCACTATATGGAGAACTTTCGGCCTTCGATGTTGTACTGTAACAATTGTGGCCTGAGAATGTCATTACGTTTTTGTTTTTTCTTCCTTTTTTGGGTGGGCGTGTGGGTGGGTTGAGTTGAGTGAGGGGCCGGGGGGGCGTGTTATTTCTGATCACATGATACTCGTGAGACATTTTTCCTAGCTACATCAACCTGTGATTCTGTTATAAGAAAATACAGTGGCTAGTAAAAGGAGGTATTTATGGAAGAACTTAGCTTTTTGAAGATGCATTATATATTTTGGTGTTCTTGTTTTAGTTTCATGCCTTCGTGTCGTGTTCCTTTGGGACCTGCGTACGGGATCACGGTCATTTCGGAGGCGTCACCCCATTCGTGATGGATCAAGCGTGTTCTTTTGTACATAAGGGAACTGTAATAAACGACTCGTGACCGTCCAAGGCAAGAGAAATCGCTTGCGATGTTTCCGGTTCTCGAAAGAGTCACAACGGGCTGTCAAAGACACGGCACTCAAGTCGTCTTCTTTTTGTACTGAAGTGTTAAACATGACCAAGTCTATTTTTTGGGGGGGGGGGTTTGTGAAATGAACATGAGCACTGTAGGTCGCTAACATATCCCATATGTTGAACTTCATGTTTTAGAGTCTGTGAGAGAGATTTGTTTTACATCGTTGCAATCTTTGTGTGGCTCTGTTCACAATCGTTTGAATACAATCTTCAGAATGTGTGTGTGAATGCTTCTGAGAGGTGCCTAATAGTGCCGAGGTTAACGCTTAGGCTCAGGTCTAGTCTCTGCTCTAGTCTTTGATCTATGTATGACCATACATTACTGTGCAGAAGTCTTAGGCCACCACTAGATTAGATGGACAGTTGTTTTAGCAATTCTAATAGTCCAGATCATTAGTATGTATGCAGTATTAAAAAAGCTTGATCAGGAAAGGTCTTCTTGGAAGGGTAGCAGCCAATAAACCGCTTTTTTATGGAAGGGGAACAGGATGAAAAGGATAAGATGTGCTCAAGCTTGCAAAGATTGGAATGCAGGTCTATGGAAAAGAGGAATGTGAAGCAACAAATCAGAGTTTGAAATTTTTGGGTCCAATCGTTGACAAGATCTTCTATATGGTCAATAAATCATTGCTAAAACTACAAACCTAATGGTGGCCTTAGACTTTTGCACAGTACCGTATGTCCGTAGGGGGTGTACATGTTCATGCCCAAGAATAAATTATACGAATCAACCAATTTTGTAGAAAGATAATAACAAGTGTCAGTTTCATTAGCTTAAACTCACGCTGATACGAGAGGACTTTTAATTGAAATATGTTTATTGTAAGGAAATAAAAAAGAAACCTTATACATTTTTTAAACAAAACCATGCGTCACAGTTATTGGCATGCCTGCGTGTGTAACCTTTGACAGAGTTCCAGATTTTGCTCACATGAGGTGTGTTTGGGGAGGCGTCAGCTCGCGACAATGCTTGGTCCAGTCCAATAATTGTTGACCTGGTTATGCACGCCTGAATATCAATCGGAGCAGCGGTGACAGACGAGAGCATAATGGACAGAAGCTGGTGACGTAGCTTAGCACTTGTTGGGGTGACTTATGAAATTTGTTGAGTTGAATGTCTTAGTCGTTTCACAATGACTGCCACAGTTTAAACAAGTCACTGTGTGGCCAAACCCCAGCATTTAGCTCCAGAGCATATAACAAACCAGTTTGAAGTGTCAGAGTTACTGTGTTTAGTAATTACCTTTACATATAACATGATCATAAAACTGTGTACTTGTGGAAATGGGTAACTGCACACACACCAAACTAAGACGCATATTCTTACATCATGTCATTCAGGACAGACTGTGGAAACCCTCCAATGGAGTCACTCAGTTGAGATGCAGCAACAGGAAGCTTACCACAGGTAGTCGATCTGATACCACACAGGAAGCCTGACTTTTCAGACGATTTCACACTACAGTTGTTTACCAAAGTGTCTATCTCAGTCATTAATCTTAGAAGTCAATATGCTAGTGAGTCGGATCATCAGATATCTCAACCACAAACTCCTTCCGGTGAACGGCGCAGCAGCAAAACGCCTCATTTTGTAGAGCTAAAATTGTGTTCTAAGTAGCACATATTTACAAATAATGATTAAGCCTAAGGTGACAGTGACAATAAGAACTCCCTAAATGTTATAAGCAAGGAACCTTGAGTGGACGGAGATAGCAGCCTATAGCAGATTATAGAGATAATAGACACTCACAGAAGCCTGTGCACCTCTGGGTGTGTATTGCTTAATTGAGATCTCGCTGTTTTTATAACACAGCTAAGCTTAAGATGAATGCCCACTGTACACACGTCTTTGAACAGTCATTTTGAGGAACACCTGGGCGAATTTCTGTTTCTTTCATTTGCCCAGTCTTTACTTCCTGTAGTTGTTGTCCTACAGTTTATTTTCAGTTTACAAAGACATGTCCCCCCAATATTTAGATATGCTCAAAATGTCCTCGCTCCAATAAACTGATGTAAATTAAATAAATAAACACTTTCCACTCATTAGCTTAGCGTAATGTTAGGATCCATCAGTGGTTGATGGAACTCTTTGTAATACCATACCGCTTTATAACAACTCTGACTGACATGAAAAGATAACGCCAGTATGTTATTTTGTGCTGAAACTGTAATTGTGGGAATAAATAATAATTTTGCTAAAGAGTGTCATTAATTGTATGAAGTGGAAACAACTTTTTGGGTGAAAATGAGTCGATAAGCGAGCGCTAAACAAACAACCGTCATTAACGTTAGCTATCGTTGCTTAGTTACCTGAAAAGTTAGCTAATTATCCACACATTCACGCAGCTCCAAGTAACGTCTTTCGTTTTATTTGTTAGAAACCCCACTAATAAATCGTATTAAAGTGTCAGTCAATGTAGAAATGAGTGTGTAACGTGCAGTAGACGGTAGTAGCTTGCGTTTATTGCATATCCCTATGGTATCTTGTGTAGCTTTACTTGCTTACGATAGATAGCGTTGTTAGTGTTTGTTTTAGTGAAGTGTACGCATTTTTTACTTTTTACTCCAGTCAGCTTTCATTCATAGATATTGTGAGCAAGACGAAGAGTTGCAGTGACATTTACCAGTGTTGGGCAGACTCAGAAAAAAAGCAAAGCTAAGTTGAGAGCAGTAGGATAATGGGTACTGGTCAGGTGATAGAAGTATACAGCAGTACTAGAGATGAGTCCGTGTTTCCTGATTTAATAGTTGCCAGCCAGATCAGAAATGGTACATATTCCATTCCTGAACATCATGGACAAGAATCCCAATTGTTTACTGATTATATTCCTTTTATGTTCGCTCTGGTGCGTTCAGAATTAAGAGAACGGAGATGAGGATGCTGACATGGATGTGAGTGATAAAAGGAGGAAATATTGATGGTTACGACCAAATCATGAAACCACAACAGTCTATAATCCTCATGTACGGACTCAAAAACAATAAAACAACAATTTCCTAAACCTTGGTCACAAAATCTGGACTTATCTTCATATAACAATGCCTAGATATCTGTTTATTTCATTTACTTAATCCCTTATCTCGGCCATTACATTACATCATTAGCCAGCAGTGTAAAGGAAAATATTTTTAGATGCCCAGCAATGCCATATGTAAATGTGTAAATTCCTTGTGGGCTGCCTACAGTTTGAAAACATGGGATTCAACAAGCAGATTCGACTCCTATGAGTCACAACCTGGCTCGTTATGTTATACCGCCCCCTTCTGATCGTCTCGCTCATTGTTTGAGAATTACATTTGCACTGGATACTTTAAGGCTATGCTGAATTTAAAAAGGTTAAGTAAGTGGACTTCTTTGTTGTACTGTACGGGACAGAACAACAAACCGCCCCATCACCCCGCAGCCGCAGAGGATGGAAGATCTGAGCGGACGAAGTTTATTTTGATGGCAACAGCTACAAAGCCTGCAGGTGTGTGCTAAACCAGTCTGACCTGAATTAATTTAGACTTCGTGTTGAGCCATACGGTTACGTAGTTACACTGTTTTGTAAACACGGTAGTTAAGGAGCAATGTAAATGCAACATCGTTTATTTTTAACGTGTACCATTTCTAGTTTGATTCAAGTCGCCTTTCTTGCTTTGATTCACGTGTGCATAGAATCGAATGCGTATGAGCCGATTCAATGATTCAGTGCCCTCAGGACCAGGACAGTTTTGTCCGTGAACTCCAACAATTCTGGACCTGAATTTATGATTATGTAAATAGCTATGCTATGCAACACCTTTATGACTTTCTTGCATGCATTATACATGTATACTTATTATTATCAAATAATTTGGAATGATATTCAGACTTCTAGCAGAGCTTTTATTTGACTTGTACTTGCTTATGGAAATTGTGTGCTCCATGCCCATCACTCATAAGCAGAGAGTCAGTCAGGAGCAACATGGTGCACTGGTCCACTTCTCCAAGGCATTTCATTAAGTGTGTTCATAAACTGTGTTAAGGTGTGAAAAAGGAGTATGCCACCTTCATCATGCCCCATTTGTCTCCAGACTCCATTAGTACAACTCACCTGTGGTGGTATAATGGTTGAGGTACTGGACTGTGGACCAGAAGGTCCAGGATTCCATGTTTTTCTTATTATTCTTGTATGATGAAAAAAATATTAATATATCAATACTCTTGTCTTGGTCTGGACTACAGTATTGTCTGTTCCAGATCGATGCGACGATTGCCGTGTTTCATTTCACTTGTTTGTCTGAAGCGCCTACTAGTGGTGGCTTTACCAAACAGCATCTGATTTGTCTTCATTGAATACGTTTGAACTCTGAGTGCTTGTTTCATTTCTAAAATAGGTAACGTCTATTTTTGACGCATGAGACATAATGGTGTGAAACTATATCATGAAATAATGAAGGGAAACCAGTATTGTGTTAGTTCAGATCACTATGAGCCATAGTCAGGTTGTGTCATGAACAGTCCAGAATACTCCGTAGATGGTAACTGCGAAGGGAAATAGTTATGTGACGCCTCAAGCCCAATGGATCCCATTGGAACCACGGTGTTACTTATTAAGGGTTTTAACCGAAGGTAAATAACACATCCATTCCAAAGCGTACTTCAGCATTCAAAGTTTATCAGCCAAACAAAATATATTTATATCTATATTTATATCTATATATATTTCAAATTTGTAGCATCCAGGGCACAACATTAATAAGTAACCATAACAGTCAACATGTAACAAAGCTTTCCCACATTCAAGTTGTACGGTTTCTCCAGTTAGACGTAGTTCTTCGAAGCACATCTCTACAACCAAGGTAAAAAATATAGTTTAAAATACGTCAGAACTTTTCAGGTCGATATTTACAGTACAGTAGCAGGACACGAGGGTGGGGTTAGAAAATGAAACGCTTCACAGTAGAAATGAGGAGAATGATCTTTTCGTAGAACAGTCTTTTGACAAAAACGAAGAATGGACGACGTTCCGGGGGCTTTGGTACGCGAGCTCCTGTTGGAAGTAGTCTTAGAGAGTCCCTTATGTCTATACAGTGTATTTATGTATACTCAGAAACTGAAGGTAACTGCTCAGCAGGGTTTGAGGCACAGAAACTAGAGGGCCACTAAGGAGCTCCCAGATGCTACCTGCTAAGAGATACAGAAGATTTCGAAGGGAGGGAATCAGGGGATTCTGTACGTCGAGGTGGAATTAGGCAACAGTAGCTCAGGATAGGGGAAGACGTTAAGGGGAGACGTGTAACACTTTTTTTTTTAGTCCTTCGTAGATATGAGCACCAAGCATGTGCCGTGTGTAGTGAAAAGGAGCTTTGGCTGAAAAATGACAGCGATGGAGGTTTTTTCAGCAGGAAGCTGGACTAAATTCAGGAATGTTTTGTGCTGATCGACCACTAGAGGCTGCAGTGAGCAAGCGAGCAGTTCGGTTGCTGGAAAACTGTTAAGAACTAGGCTGTTCAGAAGTCATGCACCATCCCTGATGTGCCGCACTAAGAAGCGCTGTCGCGTTAACACGGCCTTGGAAGCAGTCGCCTCTGTATCCCAACCATTCTCCTTCCTCTGTTTGGTGTCACATCCCTGCCACCTAAAGACTGGATTCAAAGTGCAAAAAGTAGCAATGCAGGATGTAAAACGAGTGAAGGCAACAGCATTTTTTACCATCATAAGATCAGTGCCAGCTAGGTCATAGACGGAGACAAGAACCTGGTGTGTATAGAAATACTATTACAAGATCATTGGCACAGTTCTTTTGGTCACAGACAGGTTTAATTACTCGTTCGTGGCTTCGTGGGTTTTGTCGTTAGGCAGACTCTGCTGTTTGAGCACGACTCCGATCCCAGGCTCTGTGCCTGCCTCGTATGGATGGTTCAGGACAAATACAAATGTTGTCAACTGTACTGTTCAGTGCCGTCTGTAATAAAGGCAGACGAAGACAAGAGAGGGTCGTCCTGAGAGTCAGTGTGTTGCGGAATACTTTCTGTACATTGGAAAAGAAATAGTCACTGGAAAAAACACGACGTCGTGCCCGTCGTCAGGCTTGCGAGATTTGTGGATGCGAAAAAGGACCCAGCAGATATGTGAATACTGGGGAGTGCACAGGCGATAAAACAGAGGAGGGGGGAATAAAAACCTCAATCACAGTGTGCTCAAGTCCCACAAGCATGCAGACAACGCCAACGGCATTCCGGTAGGCAAAGGATACAGAAACTGGATGCGCCAGGCCCGTAGGCCACCTGAACGTCCCAGGCATAGTCTCATGGTCTAGAGAAAAAAGTGTCTTCTCCTTCTTCACTCTCTCCCTGTGGGATGGGACGCTTGGTGGACTGTAAGGAGAAGGAGGGAGCCGAGTGATCCTGGGAGGGTGCTACGCCAGGTTCCGTGTCTCCGCCTCATTTGTTCTCGATGAGGCGTCTGCACTTTGTGGACGAGCTCGCGTGCTATCCTCAGGATGTGCTGGACGTCGTGCCGCTCGGCCATTTCTGTCAGACAGTACAAAAGTGTTAACGTTTCGTCGTATTATTTATTTCTCAGCAAGTGCTTTTTAACTTTATGGTGTCTCCATCATTTTGGTGTCTGAAGTTTTAGAAATAGGGTGGCACGTTGATTTAGGTGAGGCACACAAGTGCTGCCATTGTTTGAGCCGTATGCTGAAAATATGCCTGCCTTTTCCCCCCCTGATATTCATTTGTCATTTCATTAAAACACAATATGAAAACATGTAGTACAGCACTGTACTGCCCAGTGCAGTCATTATTATCTTTGCATCCTTTACATAACTTGAAACTCTTAACAAAACGAGAGTGGAACGTTGGCATGGAGTTTTCTTCCTTTCACAACCTCCATTCTCCATTCTCTTTTTTCTGTCAGCACGTCTCAAATGGTTTTCTGTCATTCAGACATGAATCGGCTGTACATAAGGCACATTTTTTCCTATTGTAAATCTTAAGACCTCGGGTATTAAGGCACACAGAGGTTGACTGGATGGACTTTTAAATGTGCCTACCTGTATATATTTAAAGCAACACATCTCGTTTTACCCCTGCCCTTCCTTGTGTGGGTTACTAGGAGGTCTGGAACCTAACCTGGAATGAGCAGAGGCTGGACAGGGTGCCACTCAGTGGTACCAGCAGCTTTAGTAGAGCGAGATAAACTGACTGTCTGTGTTTTGGTGTGTATTCACCATTAAAGAACTTGATGATATCCGTGAAGTCCATGTTGTTGTCGCGGATGATTTCGCGGTACACCTCCACCAGAGCCAGCGCGATGAACAGCACAAAGTGTCTGGAGGAAATAGAAGGTGCCACCCAGATCACCTCCCACACAGCGAACACGTCCTCGTAGAGCAGCTCTAACGCAAACACACGAGTAAACACAAACGCACATGAGACAAACTCCAGACGACTGGAAATGTTTGTCACTTATTTCAGTGCTTCGGAATGGCGACGTTTGCCAAACCATGGCGGCAAACGTACCTTTTTTGAAGCATGGCGGCAAACGTACCTCTTTTGAAGTCCAACAGGAACCAGCGATAGCAGAAGTAGAAGTGAGTGTAATCTCCATTCTGGTGCATTAGCTCAAACAGCTCAGAGTCAAGGATCTGCAAAGAGGCAATGGCGACAGTCTGCGATTGCACGGATCGTATTGTGAGAGGCTTTGCAAGTGTTTCGTCAGATGTACGAGCGAAGGGATCCGGAGAGTCACCTGTATCAAGGACCTCATGTTGGCAAAATGTGTGTCCATGGCTCCTCCGCTGGGGAAGTTCTGACTCATCCTCTTCATTAAGTGTGTGAAACAGCTGTAAGCAAGGCACTCTGAAAGAAACAGAGAGAGAGAGACAGCAGGCATCAGTTAGAGAGAACCTAAAAAGTGCTTTGTTAAGGTTTAATTACTATTACATATATGGATAGAAATTGTTGGACTAGCCATGGAGCTGAACTATAAAATTATTATTATTATTGTAAACCAGATGTGACGTCCATCATCCGTGTCATCATGCCATCAAAGTCCTGAGAGAGGGCTTTCTGAACAAATGAAATTTCATTTTAAAATGTGCAACACTTAGAGGTTTGTGGCTAATTTGGCGACAAGATTTTCCAATATACAGTACCGTGCAAAAGTTTTACCATTAAACCATTTAACCAGTACCATTGTTTTAGCAGGGCACCAGTCCATGGCAGACTCAGACTTTAGAGATTCCAGTTGACCTAATTGTTTTTGGCGTGTGGGAGGAAACCACAGCAAACTCCACACAGGAGGCAGTTGGGATTGGGATCAAACCTGAGGTGTCTGGAGCTGTGAGGTGGCAGCACTAACCACTGCTCCAACACTGTATGCAAGGTCTAACAAGAGGCCCTCGTCTTCTCTTACTCTGGCAACGAACAACAAGTTAATGACCCGTGACGTCTGATTCTCACCATCATCTAGGATAACCATCAGAGGGGCCAGGAGGTCACACATGCCCTGCACGTAGCCCATCTCCAGATGCTCCCACACGTAACTGAGAGGAGAAAACAACATGAGAGGAAACCGTTGACCGAGAGCAGCTGTGACACAGTTACTACTCCTGGCAAAAAGGACGCAATCGCCACCCAGAATTTTTACTTCATAGCAAATAAACAAATCGCAGATGAGACGACACCACCATTTTTGTTTAATAGCTGAACATTCCTTGTCAAGGCTAGGATCACCTGCACATGATGTTTCTCAGTTTCTCCAGGTTGCTGGTGGTGAAGTAGTGGTAGTTGCGATCGCAGCGCGCGACGTCCTTGTCTATTCTGTGTAGGTTTAGAGCCACCGTGTCCAAAAGCTCGATCTGTACAGAAAAATGTTCCAGGTCTTTGATTAAGGGGTACAGAATTACAGATTTCATACTCTACAGCATCCTAAACCTAAAAGGAACCCGGACCAAGCCTGCCAAAGTTTGTGGCCGTAGGTTGAAAACTGACTGAGTTATGGTCAGTGCCCTTCCAGGGGCCCCAGTGCCCAGCCGGGAACCTCAGGAAGGAACCCGGGACCAAGCCTTCCATAGTTTGTGGCTGTAGGTTGAAAACTGACTGAGGTACAGTCAATGCCCATATGTTTCCCATTTGTTAACATAGGGTCCAAATCATGACTTTGAGGAGGCCCAGAGCCACTACCGAAGGGCCCATCATTGCCAAAATCACAAAAACCCAATTCCATTTTGCCCTTAACTATCCTGCCAAATTTAGTTTCTCTAGCTTCAAATGTTATTTCCCCCCATTCGTTAACATTGGGCGCAGTCATTTCCTATGGGAAAATTATGGACCAACCGAAAAGCCCTATACAAGAACTCCATTTCCGTTCAGACCGGATGAGCTGGCACTGGAACAGGGTTGATATCTCAAAAATTGCGGCAGCTGATAGCTGGACAAAAAGGTGGAATGAATAATAATAATAATAATAATACTTTCGGATAACAGTAGTGTGATTGCCCCTATAAAGCAACTAATAATAGTAATACAATAAACATTATAAAACAGTTCAGGTAAGCGCTGTTTAATGCTCATCCGATCAACATCTGGTCCCTTTAACAACCAAGGTCTAACTAAGATATATAAATAAATTATAATAGGAAAAAAAACTCTTTTAACTTCGGACCCTGCAGCTGTAAACAGCTGGTCAGGAATATTGATTTAGTTATTAGCCACGTGCGTAAGTCGGAACTATGTTATGGTTCGTGTTGCGCACAGATGCTTAGGTATTTTCTCTGTTTAGCGATGTAAAAGTTTGTTCTCTACTTAAAGGTTTACATAGTTTAAAAGGTGATACTGCATTGCCTGTTGTGGAAATTAGTGTTTCCATTCCTAGCGAGAATGGACTCATTCCCTCTTGGTTGTGTGCAGCCAGTGAAGTATGAATATTTATGTTTATTTTCCATCGTATGCATTTATAATTTGGTTCTCCAGTGCGTGTGGGATTATAACTGAAGAATCTCGGTGTTGGGTATTTCCTGGAAGGAGCGATACGTAGAACAGTTAGGCTTCGGATGCTGTGTGGATGGTAGTGTTCCACTCGTGTTGTCATCGTTATTTCTGACGGATTTAAATCAAAATTGAAAATACAGTTTATATTTACATTACAGTAGCATAAAAAGATTCAGCGTCTATGTCGGTCAACGACCTGTTTCACAGAACGTAATGCGGAGGTAAAACGGCGCACACCTTTAATAAAGTAATAATAACAACACAATACATATTATAAAACAGTACTTTTAAAATGAACCAAGCCTAGCAAGCATTGAGGGAAAGTGCATTTCTAGCTTTGGTGTGTTTTAGAGTGAGAAACAATCGTGCGGCAGCAGAGGAAGGCTGAGCGTACCGTATACGAGGAAAGCGAAGGTGGAACGTTCTCGCCGTTGGTGCCCAGCTTATCCAGCTGACTGCACAACCCGTCTTCAGTCAGCGACTCCTGCCCACTCTGCCCTCCAGGGCCGCCCCTGGCCATGGTCTCATCTCCTGGCTCCTCTTCCATGCTCTGTCCGTCGTCAATGCTGGACAGGATCTGGGAGTGCCCGGACGCTACTGAGTAATTCCTGGAAGAAGGAAAGCCTGAATCCGGAGAGTCAAACTCGACCAGCGGCCTCTCGTCTGGAGCCAGAGCAGCTGGATTGACCAAGGTGGTCATCGTGTGCCTGTTCTCGCCCTCGCACGGCGTGTTCTGACCCACTCCATCGGGCTCGTCCACCGACATGAACACCTGGAAGAGGCGGCGGGAGAGGGACATGCCTGATTTTAACACTCGGCGATAATTACCAGTTCCCAAGTGATAGTAAGAAGCTGGACTTACAAATGTATGTCAAGCCAAGGAAAATCAATTTGCGCATCTTGCAGACGGTTCCGTTTATCGATTACGTAATAATCTATTACTCAAACACTTGTCAGTCGTGCTTGTCAGGCCTAAGGGTGTCTATTTCAAACCCGAGCGAGACCTCACTTCATTGCTGAGGGTCGAGTCCCGGTGAATGAGCTTCATGACGTGGCTGTCGATGCTGCTGCCTGACGACAGCTTGGCGAAGATGGCCGACTGCATCTCCTTCTCCCTCTGCTTTACGATGACCTCGCACGCCTTCCACTCCTGCATCACCTGCTTGTAGCGTGCGGCGATCTTCTCGTCGATCTGCGTACAGGGCGGCACAGACAAACACCTCAGCATTCAGGATGTCCTTCTTATTATTAACGTTCAGTAAGAGGAGTGAGGTGTGTTACCTGCGTCATGTCTTTCTTCCCCATGCCAAACTTATAATGGCCCAGTAAAAACGGCCACACCTCCTTCCTGATCTCGTGCTCCACGCCGCCATAATAAACCAACCGGAGAAGCTCCAGCTCCTTGTAGTTCTGAGCAGAAATTGCAAACACAATACGAAAATGTGTACAGATACTTAGATACTAGATACGTTGCACATGGTGTTCTAGTTTAAACAGCAATATTAATCAAAACACAATATGAAAACATTTAGTACAGTGCTGTACAATACAGTACAGTGGAATTGCCGTTCGAATTCAGATTTGTCGGAATACCATTCATTTCAGACACACCCTGATGATGGGTCATACCAGTGGTCAAAGTTGGAATTTTTGTTCAAAGTTGGGAAGACTGTTGGATGTCTGAACTGGTCGATTAAAGTTCGAATTCCGAGGTTCCACAGTAATTCTTATCTTTGTATCTATTCTAAAACTTGAAACACTTTCCAAAAACGAAAACAAAAGGAATGTTGTGTTGTTTTCTGCCTGCGATTCACTTTTCTGCCAGCAACTGTGGCAAGGGTTTGCTTGTACTAGTTTTCTGTCGTTCGGACGTGAATTAGATGTGCATATAAGACGGATTTTTATTTCCTATTATTATTCATAACACCTCGGCCATTAGCGTGAACGGACGATGATCAAAAGGACGTTAAGCTGCGTTCCGAGTCCATGAAGGTGGGACCTGTGGATGCGGATGGTCGACTGTATTTGTTAGTGGGCAACAGGTTAGACACTAACCTTGCAGTCTTTTTGGTATTTGCTCCAAACATCCTTGCTGAGGCCGCCTGAAGCTTCACAGGGTTTGTCTGGTGGGACGATGTTGTGGTTGACCAGTGCCGACAGGTGTGTTCTCACCGTGGACAGGTGTCGACAGTATGCTAGCCCTAAAGAAGAGGATATTTATTTACTCAGTGGCCGAATTGGCACGTAGTGCTCTTGAATGGAATTCGGCACCACTTACAGCCATAGAACGCTCTGGAGACGATCTGCCTCTTCATGTTATGGCACAGCATCTTGAGCGGGATTCTGGGTGGAAAGGGGAAAATAAAAAGACTGCCCTCTAGTGGAACCAGGAATTTTGGGAACGTTGTGTATGACGAAGCTATAGCTCTATTCTCACCGATCGTGCATGCAGGCGCACGCTCCGGGAAGCTCTACGGACAAGCTGCTCGCCCCAGCCGAGCAGGACAGGCACGATGACGCGTGACTGGCATTCTCGGCCTGCTGCCATGACGACGGGCTGCCTCCGAAGCCCTGCATCTCCGTCACGTCCCCGTGGTCTGAAGCAAGAAGGAGCGAGAGAGAAAAGAAGGGCGGGAGAGCGACAGAGAAAGATGAATGAGCCGTGCGAAAGTCTGCCCTAGTAACCTGCATCTCAGGATTAACGTTTCATAATGCATCATCGTCTTAGTCTGGCAAGCTTTCCAGAGAATTGCTGACGGCGTTGCTTGAACTGAGCGTGTTTTATTATTAGTTGTTTCATTTCATAAATGCTGGAATGAACATCGAATTCAGGGCGACAGCCACGTTCTGCTTGGATATCACATCTTCGCGTTAAAGCGTTAGCTAATCATAACAGGCCTCTCAGCTCAACCGTCAGATCAATTAAGGTAAGAGAGATTCATTAAAGCCTCAAAGTCTCGTTCCATGGTCAAACTTTCGCTCTAATCCTTGGGTACAGACACAGGAAAAGTAAAAGGGTTCCTGAGGTTGGTTGCATGCATCTGTGAAGGAAGAGGAACTCAAAAGGAAAAGGCATGAACGATGCAAAGGGGGTGGCCATGCCAGAAGACCTGCCAATCACAGCGTGCCACTGCATGGACGAAGCCAGGCATTCAGACAGCTACGAGAGAAAGAGAGCCACTGCTCCCACCATGCTGGATGCATCAAACCAAACGACAGGGCAGAGAGGAGGACAACAAACCGAAAAAAAAGGGGACAACTGAAGAGAGAACGAACAATGTCATCAAAAATGGCACTGAGCAAAGTGAACCGAAACAGTTCAGAGGTACACACCGAGCAAATGCTCTTCACCTTAATTCTTCAGGCCCGAGCTGGTGACCTGCTATAGATAATGGCCTCCCTTTGGGCCGTGACCAAAAGAAAGGCGGGAGAGTGTGTTGGGTTTGCGCTGTCGATGGGACTACAAAAAGGTGGCAGCGTATTGTGGTCGAATAGGCGAATGACGCATTCACGAAACGATTCACGTGTCTACCACGCCAGAACCCCACAGGACCAGACTGTCGTAATGAAAGGTGACCGCAGTTAGTGAAGAATTACAGTGAACAGCATTGCAGAAAACTGGCTGAAAACAGGAAGGAAGGAAAAAAATATGAAAAAAAACCCCGCAATGATATCAAATTAAGCCAAAAGTCATAAAGAGGGGGTGGACACAGTCTGGACACAGAAGCAAAGGTGCACATTCCAGTTAAGTTTAAAAAAAAAAATTGGTAGATACAGGTTTCCCAGGCAAAGTCACCAAGCATGTTGCGGTGAAAACAAATCAAATGGAATCCAAAAAAAAAAAAAAAACAATTAGTCAAGTCAACCAATAGGAGTGCCAACGGAAAAGAAAAGGAAATAATTGGAAGCGTTGCTGCCTGCCCAACAGTGCAGAGATAAGGGAAAGAAAGAGACCGAGAGGAGGCTCCTGTCCAAATGAGATGGCCAGCTCATCAGAAGCTCATCATAATGAACCCAAATGCTGTCTGTGTGTGTGTGTGTGTGTGTGTGTGTGTGTGTGCCAGCAAAAGAGGAGAAAGTCTAGCCATGTGTCAGCGACAGCTCAGATGCCAATGAGACAGGTGAGCCCAGGTATTTCCCAGCAACAGAGGAGCACAGAGGAAAGGGCGATGAGGCCGAGGAGGGGGTTGAGACGTGGCTCTGAGCTCGCTTTCCCAAAAACACACCAGCACAAGCACACATGCGTACACACACCTGGTTTTAACACACAACAAAATGGCAAAAGGGTCTGATATGGGGCAGTGTGTGAAGGGACTAGGACTACCTCTGAGACGACGTTAAATCTAAATACAACAGCATTTCGTCTGTAAACGCTCCCCGAGATGCTGACTGTCACTGTGTGTGTGTGTGTGTGTGTGTGTGTGTGTGTGTGGAAAATTAATATCCCATCATTTTACCCTCCCCCATCCATTATCGAGCAAAAACAGTGAGACAGTGAGCTGCTTCACTCACCATGAAACACGTCACACCGAGAGCGAAATCGAGACTCGTCGTACGTTACTATCATGTCTTTAAACCGTACGTGACACGGAGGCTCCGGGCGTTTGCAAGTGCCCCTCCTTCTGTCTCCTCTGTTGCAAGAAGCATCGGCGCGACTCTGGCCTCATCATTTGACCCAGCGTTTGTTCTTTGTGCTCACGTTACCATAGTAACCGCGGTTACCATGCACACGGGGCTTGACCGTAACGCGGACATGCAGCGGAGTCGGACAAACCGAGTGCAGCGCCTGCACTGTTGGGCTCGGACGTGTTTCGGGGGGAAGGGGCGTCAGGCAAGCATCCAGAAGCAGGGAAAGAGGGCGTGACAGAATGAGAGGATGGAGGAAAAAGGGAAGAGGGGAGGCAATGAGGTGCGGTGGCACTCGTGATAAAAACCTTTCATGACATTAGGGTCTGTGAGGTTCCGCGAGCAGATCATTGAGATCATTGCGTGAAGTCTATCTTCCTCCTCCTCATCGTCGTCCAGGGAGGGCGCGCGACTGCCCGTGGTGTGATGGTAGTTTATAGTGACTGCTCGGGCAATAAGAAAACACAGTTTAGCACTCTCCTCCACACACTGAAATAAACCACACAGACACGCATGCACACACACACACACACACACACACACACACACATGAAGACACCCTGGCGTAATCGTTTCGGAGACCTGATGGCGATGTGCGAACCCGGATCCGTCCCACAGCCGTGCTCACGTCCAGGGAATAAGAGGTTGTGAAAAATCAACAGCAGGAGCCAGGGTCCATGGCAGTGGCTCTCTGGGCATGGATGGATTTATGGGTGGATGGGTGGAAAAAAATGGATGAGAAACGGAAGAGAAGGACATCGGAATTAACTCACTGGAGTCGTGTCGGTGTCCTGGGTAAACGATGCGGAACACGTAGTCTGCGGCAACCGGTTCGTCTGCCTCGCTGTCCTGATCCAGCAAGCGAGCCGTGCTGTTCCTCTTACGCAGCTTAGGGAAGACTTTACCCTAGCAAATACACACCCAAAAACGTACAACGTCATCCCTCTGTTCGATGACGCAAGCGCAGACAACCAGAACGCATCAGAACAGACGGAACCGACGATGGGTGACCGACGAGAGGGTGATTAGCTAGGTAGACAGACGAAGGAGATCATGGGGAACGGAAAACTGAGGTAGAACGGAATGAGGTAATGTCCGACACTCACCTTGCCTTTCTGGGACCAGAGAGGGGGCTCCAGTTGCCCTCGAGGGAGCAGACCTGTCTCCAGACAGGACAAGAAAGCCAGCAAGTGCCCACCGGGTGGAAAGTGCAAAGGTGGGCGTTGGATTCCATCCTGACTCACCAGCACTAGAGTCCCACCACAGTCGGCTGAGGGAGGAGTCCACATGAAAGACGTATGATTACGTGATAGACGCATGCAGCGCCTTCCAACAAGAGCACGAGCATAAGCATAACACCAGAGCTTGGCATGTGTGGTTTGAAAAGCAACCTTAATATACACTCATTGTCAAAAATATAAGGAGCTGTGGGAATCGAGGGAAACTATATATATGGAAGTGATTACAATATTAGAGCGAAAGGACATGTTTATTGGGGAAAACTACAATTGAAAGGAAGCTCTAGTACCCTGTTAGGCCACCTCTAGCCTGGATACAAGATGAGATACGGTTTCTCATGCTATCCTGGGGCACAACTGCACACTCATAGGCTGCTGAAGCTGGCGTCCCAGCCGGTCACGTAAATGCTCGATTGGAGATAAATCTGCCGACCAGGCCAAGGAAGTGTTGCAATCTGGCGGAGACATTCCTTGGAAACCCTTGCTGTGTGTGGGTGAGCATTATCCTGCTGAAAAATGGCAGTTGGAAGCCCTGCCATGAGGGGCAACACGCGGCCACAGGATGTCCTGCACACATCACTGAGCTGTTCACCACCTCCTAACAGCTAGGACAGAACGGGCTAGGTTTCAGGCAGTTTGTTGAAATGACCATTCTGCTTCTCTCAGTCCTATGATGTTCCCCATATCAAAGTCTGTCAACCAGGCAAAATGGCTTCGATTGCATCATAGAGGCATGTCTAGCAGTCAGCGTTCTCTCACCAAGAGGTACATCACCCAAAAGTAGCCTCTGAGAGTCTAGTGAGGGAAGCACTTTTACGCCCTCTTGTGGCAAGTCCCAGTGTCAGTGAAAGCTCACATTTCTATTTGGGTGCTTTATTTTTGTCAACGAATATATTAGAGTGGCCGAGTCAAAGCCAAGATTTGACAGAGTTGGTTTTTCAGAGGTTTTTGCTTAATTTGCCTTTGAAAAAGTCAAACAGTTTATGGACTGTGAATATCTTATGCACAGCACTTGGATTTTATGGGGCCTGTATTATATGATATACGGTAATTTGTACAGTAAACCATAAAGAGTCACTAGCTTAATAGCAGCAGTGCTCAATCTTAGGATTTAGATCACTGATCGGTGTTTTCAGATCAATGTTTTACACTCACAGTGGACGAGTTATACAGCCCGAGCTCGGGCAATAAATAAGTATACACTCAGCACATAAGCCAGACCTTATCGAACTCCCTGTGGAAGAGCTTCTGAATAATGAAATATTAAACCATAAAAAATCTAATTTAGCTTTAAAAAGAAGCAGTAGTAGATAATGAAGGGACTTACACCGCTGGTGACAGTGAATGCAGACGATCTGTCTTAAGGGCACAGTCAATGCGTAGTCCCAATAAATACTGCAGCAAGAAGCGTGAGCATGGGATTAGGAAGCGTGTCCACTTTCGATTTATGTGACTGTTTGCACTCATGGATTTTCAAATCAATGTACAGTACTGTGCAAAAGTCTCAGGCCACCATTAGATTAGCTATAGTGTTTTAGCAATGCTGTAATGACCATATATAGTGATTTCTCAGTCTCTTTTATTAGAATACAACCAGAAAATACTGGAAATTTGTATGAAGGACTAAGAAAAATTAGTAAGGAAACATTTCTATAGGCTACAGTGGCAAGTATTTAGTGTGACCTCCCCTTCCACTTCATATCATAGCAGCATCTGGCAATGACGCCAAGTTGACCCTTCTACAGTCGACAGTCGAAGAAACCTGATCAGGAATGCTTTTTGGAAGGGTAGCACCCAAGAAACCACTTTTTCAGAAGAGGAACAGGGTAAAATGCAACGATATGCTAAACCTCACAAAGATTGGATTGAAGATCAGTAGAAACGAGGATTATAGAGTGCCGAATCCCAATATTTTTGGTCGGCAATATGTTATAAACAACAAATCTAATGGTGGCCTAAGACTTTTGCACAGTACTGTATGTGCTCAGAGCTACCTTTTCTCCAGGTCGCATTCGCCCAGCGTGCCGTTAATTAACTGGTTAGGCGTCCATTTCAGCGTGAGCGTGTCGGCGGACTGATGTAAAGACAGGTAGCCTCTCAAGACCTCCATGTCCTTCTTCTGCACCAAAAACAGACACATTACTCGTCAGATATCCGTTATGTAACAGAGCAAAGGACGAAAATCTATAACAAAGGCACGGACAATGCGTAAAACGGATAGGGGCCAAGACCCAGTGCTAAAATGTAATGAATTTGACCTTTCTTAAGTGGGCAGATGATCACATTTCATGCTGAAATCCAATTTAAGTTCAGTGTTTCCTATATCTAGGCCTGATCCGCCAACACTATTGATTTTCATAAGACTCGGCCAGACTTTCCAGCTCCGAGCTCAGTCACTTAATGTCACTGGCCCTACTGTTATGAAATGGCCCTGCTGTGTTTTGAGTTCAACACACACACACACACACATCGCTAAGCTACACGATAATGTATTCAACGTCAATCCGATCAATTTGCGTTCGGTTTAATGTTCGAGGTCTTAAGAATTATAACAGCAAATATAGATCTGTCTTATATATGTCTGATTCACGTCTGAATGAGTGACACCTGATGACAGAAAAGAGAATCGCAGTCTTGAAAGACAGAAAACCACACGGTCGTTGTTGCTCTTGTTTTCGGTAAACGTTTCAAGTTTTATAAAAGATACAAAGCTTGTACAGTACACACACACAGACACACACACACACACACACACACTGTATTGTATTTGACAGGACAAGCTATAAGCAGCTTTAGATTGAGCCTTACCGGTTGAACAAGCACGTTGTTCTTTCCGTACAGCAGATGCACACGCGAGTTCTGATGTAGAGACTCCACGTACTCCCTGGCCGAGGCTGCAAACTTATCCTCAGACATGCTCCCGCTGGACTGCCTCTTACGGATCTAATACGAGGCAGAGGCGGGGTGAGGCATTTAATCATAAACCGTGCGTACACCCTGTGTGCAACCAATAATACCAATAAAACAGAGCTAAATAGGAACACTGCTGTTTGATATACTAGGCTAGACATCACAAAATTGTTTCTTTTCCTTTATCTCAAGTTCCCCGCTTCAGCTTTATGTGCATAATGGCATAGCATGCACGCTCAGGCTCGTTTGTAAGACAGGATATCAGTGACTTCACTCTATCTGTATCATTCAGAGGGAAACTCAACTGAATGGGGTTCATGAAGAAACTGCAGCAGGATGTCAGGTTTAAACATTGCTTGGTTAATATACAGCCACTAACCTACGAAATTACAGAAGGGTATGAACAAGGTAGGTGTGTGTGATATAGTGGCTTAAAGTTTACACTGTACTCAAAAAAACCTTTATCCTGTTGATTTCTACCTTAAGGAAGGTGAGGTTCTGGACTACTAATGCTAATTCTGTGAATGTACTCAAATTACTCTATATAGACAAAAGTTTGTGGACACTCCTTCTAATCGTCGAGCCCTGCCATTTCAGTAACATATTCATGACATAAAGCGTTCAAAACAGTGGCAGTAGAATGGGCTGTTTGACTCTCAACAAGTCAGTTCATCAACGTTCTGCCCATAGAGCATTGGTTTGCCAACTTTGATTGAGAACGTGGCTGGCTTGCACAGAACCTCGACCTCAGCTCCATGAGACACCTTGAAAATGCACCGGAATGCCAAAAGTGAGCTTGCTGTCTAACATCAGAAGCCGACCTCAAAATCATGGTCCAAAATGTACTTGAAAGCCCTCTGTTTATGCAGCAAAGATATTTTGGATGTAATTTGGGTGTCCACAAACATTTGTCTATATACTGTCACTTTTCAGCCCATGATGTTTGCCCCCTTTAATGGTACCTGGGCAAAAAGTATTTATAAAAGTTAGAGAACCTACTAACCTACCAACTCGATGTCTAAAGGTAAAACGCTTCAAACCAACTCTAGGAATCATTTTAAGTCGTATCCCCACCATACAACGTGCTGAATCCTCTCTCACCCCGAGAGCGGGCCTGCGGCTGGGCGATGCTTCTTGGCCCCGATGCGCTCCGTGAATGCGGTGCCTCTGGACCAGCTCGTTGGCTGAAGGGTCAGTCCAGAAATGGTCTGACGTCTTGAGCTTGGTGTACTCCAGAGCACAGGGTCCGACTATGGAGGCAGACGTGGAGAATTGTGGGTCAGTTTATATAAAAGGCTGGGGGTGCTGTGGGATTAGGTAATTAGCTCACCCAGAAGAGCTGCTAGGAGGGGTCCGAATACGGAGTCGTGCATGAGGGCTTCCTTTTCATAATATTTACTGCAAACACAGAGACACAACATGGATATCTGGTAACATCAAGCGATTCAGATGAAGAACCCGAGAGTTTGTCATTGAACAGACACACCCCCGGTGCGTTTCAGAGGGGGTGCTCCATCTTACCTTGAGTTTTCCACAATATACTGCACGATCTTGTCCAGGACCTTCTCCAAAAGTGCAGTGCGAACCCAGATGTGCTTGATGGCCTGCGCTGAGAGCGGCTGAGGGACTCGGCCTGCAGAAGAGCTCTGTCTCCGGAGGGACTCCTGTGCTGTGATCTGGGTCCTCCTGAGTGCACAAAAGGCACAAAATGGTCGGATATTCGGTACAGTAGTGGCTCAGGCATTATGGCTCAGACCTAGTCATTGGAAGGCTGGATTTATGATGGGGATACGTTCCGACAAATCCATCCTAAGTTGAATTTATGTAAACGGAGTATATATACTCTATATCTCATAGCACAGCTTAAAACACTTATATGAAACGCAAAGCTTATTTTATAATAAAGTACCGAATATCTCATCTACAGTGGTACCAAAGTTCTCGAGCACTTCAGAACTTGAATTCGGCTACAAAGATTTGTCTTGGCTCTCGTTGTTTGCTTGGTACTTGGTGCACTTGCTTAAACTTGTTTGAGTCGAGCTGTGAATCTCGCTTAAGTATACAGGCATTATTAAAGGTATAGGCGTTATTTACACAGTCACTAGGACCTTGCGTTCTCGGTCGGAAAGATTTGCTGGCATGGCATCCTCAGTCAACCGGAGGAGGGAGAGAGTTACTGCCCTGGTTTGGGTAATAGTGCGCTGGAAAGTGATGGAAGAACAGCTTGGGTGGAGCCGAAGCGGAGGAAGATCTTAGCTTAATCTCTCGTAGAGCAATACTTCAGTGAATTTAACATTTAACTTGCATGTCATTCACTCAGCAAGACACACTTATCTGAAATATGATTGTTTTGTTTTGTTTTGACCATCTCATATTGTGGTAGCTCTGTTCACCTCGTAGCTGTCCGGTTCCGAACTGAAGAAGCACGAATGTGACACCGAAGATGTCCCGACTGACTTAGTACATTATATAAAACAGTGACAGTTATGGGACAGAGCAGATAACTCGAGCAGCACATGTCCTGACGGCTGGTTAGGTGGCTGCAGATGCGATCTTTTTGTACTTTTCCACACAGCCTGGCCACGGGGGACTGAGAACGTTCAGGATTCAGCTCGTCTGCAGCAGACGAGGAGGGCTAGCAGCAGTCACGACGCACTCATTCACAGCCACTTATGCCTGGCAAAGTCATTCACCCAGTGGCGATAACACACACGCACCACACACACACACACACACATACGAGTGAATGTGTCATCCGCTGACTCCTTGGAGAGAGGATTTCTTAGATTGAAAAAAGTGATAATATCAGGACTTGGACAGCTCGATATCGTGCCTCAAAACGATTTACTGTAAAATCTGTGAGTCAGACATCTAACAGCCAATTTGCTCTGGTGATTATAGAACAATTTCTGAGCTGACGCTTCAGACAGGACATCACAGCGCTGAGACCGGGAGGTTGCAATTGCGTGAAGTCTAGTTGTAACGAGCGCTTCCTCCAAATAAGGGTTTACACCAGATTGCAGAGCTGTTTATGGAGTGCTGGGGCTTTTACACAGTCCTACACAGTACCTCGACTGTTTATTTCAGGACAGCAATAGAGTTTACCAAGCAATACAAAGAACTACTGTGATAAGGGCGTCTGCTAAAGTCTGTGAATGCATAATACTGTGCAAAAGTCTTGAGTCATAGTTTCACGACCTGTTTTGTCCCTGCTCCAGAACATTTTTTTTATTCACAGGATCTTCCATTGCCTCGTCTCGACAGGTTGAAAGAGTGGAAAAAAAAAGAAAAATTTGCAATAAAAGACTCTCCATATTCACGATATTTACAGTACTGTGCAAAAGTCTTAGGCCACCATTAGTTTTGTTGTTTCAGCAATGATATAATGACCATATAAAATTATTTCTCAGTGTCTTTATTGGAATACAATCAGAAAATAGAGGAAATTTGTAGGCAGTATTAAAAAAGCAGCTTCTATAGTTTACAGTGGTAAGGATTTAGTGTGACCTGCCCTTAGACTTGAGCAATAGAAGCATCTGGGAGCTTGACCGGGATGCCAAGTTGAGCCTTCTACAATTCAGAAGCTTGAACTCAAGCTTGGTCAGACTTTAGCCTGCTGGAATTTGTGTGTTTTTTTCTAATTTCCTGTATTTTCTGTTTGTATCTTAATAAAGAGACTGAAATAATTCTATATGGTCAGTATACCATTGCTAAAACAACAAATCTAATGGTGGCCTAAGGCTTTTGCACAGTATTGTACCTGTTCTGGACCAGGGGCAAATCGAATCAAGAACAAAAACTGGTTCAGGTCCCACTGCTGGAACATTTATATAATTTCTCATTTCATGAAAACAAACCTGGGTTCCTGAAAAGCTACCGGTGCTGAAAATGGGCATGATTGCTACAGGTGATACAAACTGCAAGCTTCTTTCATGATGACATTTTTGTATTAGCATGCAATGAACTTGCATACAACTGTAAAACACACACCTATAGTGGGCAATTTGGGCGCCAAGTCGATGGAGTTAAAGCTGTGCCAATAGCACATCGATCTGTCCCGGCTAAAGCCAGTCCCAAGACAGACGATCCTGCTTCTCACACCCAGTGCCTCTCGCTGAACCCCACAAACCAGCATTAGCATCGATCCTCTATCCTCCTGCCAGTCAAACTGGGTGTAATCAAGCACTGCCGACAATCATTCGGCCATTTCCAGTAAACAAGCAAATAAATCCCAGTTCTTATGAAGGCTGCTCGAGATATGCAGATATTATTGAGATTTACTGGTGCAGCTTCAGCACTGAGAGCAATAACGCCCCGCGGGCCTCGCCGAACAATTTCAGAGAACGACTGATGGGGAAGGTTGATGTGGAGTCTAATGAACAAAACAAGACTTAATATCAAGTCGGTATCACAGCAGCAAAACGGAAACAGATGTAGGAAGCTCCACCATGAGTGGTCCAGTGGTAAAACCAGGCTAAAACTATAGAATATGAGAAATGTTTAATTAAAGTAATTTAAAATCGAAGACAAAACTAACAGACGCAGATCAACAGTGTCTATATATTCGTCAGTTCCTTTTGTCTCTTCTGTAAGCAGGATTTTTTATGGTATATTTAGATTACGTTACATTCCTCACAACTGCAGAGATCCCAGGTTTGATCCTGACCTCGGACTCCACCTGTGTGGAGCTTGCATGTTCTCCCCGTGTCCATGTTGGGTTTACTCATTCCTCAATTAGTGATTTAGAGGAAGTGTCTTATCCTGACAACTCGGGGTTTTACAGTCCAAGCTATTCTGGCTAAGGGTCTTGTTCATTTGAACTCTGGACCTTCTGGTAAAAAGTCCAGTACCGTAACCTCCAAGTTCCAAAGAAATTACAGTCTCCTGATACAGTCTTACAATCCAAGCAGATGTGGGTTGAAGGTGTTGCTCAAGGACGCAATATCTTGGTGGAGGTATGATCTGAACCTAGGACCTAAAATAGATACTGACAGATATGCCCTTGTTGCTTCCCTCTTCGTGCAAATGCTTACCCATTTTGATCTTGTTATGAGTGTGTAGAGGTCAAACTTAGTTTAATATACAGCGGGAACCAAAAGTATTAGACCTACTGAAAACTGTTCAGGGTTCAAATCCCACCACATGTTTTGAATAGAAGTCATATAATCTGCATAAATGAGTATTTGGTATGTTCCTCCTGTACCCCTGTAAATACTCGACAGAGTTTAGGTAGGTCACTGTGGAGGAAAGTCAACGGATGGTCTGCACTTCTTGAACTATTTTAGTCTTCAGGTCGTTTTTTCAAAGCTTTTTTAACAAGCATTTCACTAGTGCTCTCAGACTTTCAGCCCCCACCTTATATACTGTACATCTTAACATTTAGCATAGCATTTAGCAGACGCCCTTATCCAGAGACTTACAATTGATACAGTTTTACAATCCAAGAAATTATGGGTTAAGTGCCTTGCTCAAGGACCCAACAGTGGCAGCTTGGCAGAGGTGGGATTTGAAGCCTGGACCTTCTGGTCCATAGTCCAGTACCTTACCTGCTAGGGTACCACATTCCCTTAAAGTGTTCCTATAAGCTTAAAGGTGAAGCTGCCTGTGAACTAAAAGTACATCTCTAACCAACATCCACTTAATACAATTTGCTCCTAAAACAGACCAATCAAATTAGATCTGGTCTGTGCTGCTGGTCTTTTTTTCACAACACAAAGCTAGTTCAAAAACCAACGAGGCCCAAGTGGGCAGCGAGTACAGAATTCATCTCACAGTCACACTTTAGCTCTTGGTACTTCGTAATAACCTTTAATCCTGAAGTCCAGACAAGCCTATAATCACGATCCTATTATAAGGGAGTTTGCCAGTTGTTCTAGAGATGCTACAATGTTGCCATGGCAATAGGAGTTACTGAGCGAACAGGGCCTCGGTGGAGTGCAATGGAATGGAACACACACACACACACACACACACGGCGTGATGAGGGTGCACTACGTTAAAAGTCGGTGAGCTGGTTGTCTGTGCCGAGAGACGAATACGATTATGGATAAACAAATCCGATGAGGCTGCTGTAACACTGTCTTACAGCGACGTCGCCTAGAGACCTCCCGCATCATCCTGTGCGACGCACACCACGCGGGCCTGCTAATGGAGAATTAATGGACAAATAAGAATCCAAGAGCAGCCTTTGGTGCATCCACACAAACCACATTATGAAAGAGGGCCGCAACGCTGCTCGGAGTCCTCCTCAACAGCCCCTGCTCATTAATCTCTACACAACGCCGCAGACGTCATTTGCTCTCCTATGCAGGATATTGGAAAATGTCAGCCATAAACATTCATTAGCATCACATCACAACATGCATAGCGTGTGAGGCTGCCTTACAGGAATGTACCTTACAGGGTTTTTCATCATAATCTCCGTTTACTGCTGTCAGGATGATGGGAATGTTCTGGGAGCTACATCATCCTACATGGCTCCCTTCTGCTTAATACAGCCTGCTGTGCTTTCCCTATATAAACCGTCCTCACTGTTCACTTATTTGTCGGATCTCGTCTTCTCTGCTTTGATGGTTTGTTCCTGGACCTGGATGCTGTCGCTCCAGTTCCTGTTTTGTGTTTTTTTCTTGTTACACCCTGTACCAAAGCACGAGGCTTTATCTGCTCTGAGGTGCTCTGAGTTTGTCACAATACAATTTGCAAGTGTTAAATAAAATTTAAATACTGGAAAAAAATCCTATATTAAATAGTATATACTACTACTACTACTACTACTACTATACTATTACTTCAAAATATATTAAATACGCTTATTTGATTTTTTTTTGTTTGGCTTTCTTGAAAAGAGAAAAGGAGCCAAAATGGAAGGAAGGGGAAAAAATATAAAAGAAACCCAAGAAAAATGGAATAAAGCTATAGTTTCAGTTCATTTATGCCAATAAAGATTTGAAATGAATCACTTTATTCTTTTACATTGACATTTCCAGCATTTAGCAGGCGCCCTTATCCAAATACAACTGATCCAGTCTCACAGTCCAAGCAGTTGTGGCCAAGGCTCACTTGGCCAACATCTTGGCAGAGGTGGGATTTGAACCCTGGACCTTCCGGTCCATAGTCCAGTATCGTAACCACTAGGCTACCACAGTTGGCCTGTTTGGGGGGCTCCAAGGAAAAAAGGTTGAGAACCTTATTTAGAGCGTGTTTAAGTATGAAAGGGTCTGACCTGGTCATGTCGGCCTGCTGCTGCAGCTGCTCCTGGACCTTGCGGCACACCTCTTCGGCCGTGGCGTACACCTTTCCTATCTTGGTGAACAGCGCGGCGATCTTATCGCTGCGGAGGAAGCCTGCGGCTCGTCGCTTCAGCATGTGGCCCAGGCAAGCCTCGATGGCACCTGAGAGAGAGGAAGACAAGGAATGATGACGTGAAAGCTCGGGGTTTAGACAAAAAGGAGGCAGAGAGGAAGAATACGGGATGGGAGGGGATTCACAATAAGCGCTTACCCATAAAACAACGAACATGTTCCATGCTGGAAATCCCAGTGGTCATGATTTGTCATGACAATGAATTCTGTGGAATGAGTCTGTGAGGACGTACGGTCGGTGTTCGTTAGGTAAAGGCGGGTTGTCTCATGGCTCACGCTGGCTCAGAAATTTACTTTTGTGCACGATTTACAGAAGACCAGCACCTGAGAGCTGGTAAATATTTTAGTAGAGAAAGCAACCCTGCTACCGCTAGAGCTCCATCCGCCCTGTAAGATCCCTGCTGATACGGGTAACAAAACAAGCAAATGAGAGACCTTTGCATTACTGTGTCTAGTAACGAATGATTTCTCCAGCAGATCCTCAGAGGGACGAGTACAAGACGTGCATCTGATCTGTCAACGGCATAAAATCGGCCCATGGCCTCCGGAGATGATGTTGGAAGATTCAACGCGCTACTGACAATTCTTGTAAAGGTAATCAAAGTTTTATGACTCTAATAACCCTTTTACTGCTGGCTTAGCAACACCAGGGCTGTCTTTTGAGTCTCTAAGCCTCCTGTTTTTACAGTTAAGAGACATCACAAAGTCAAAAACCAGTGTAGAGCAAATGTGATTATAAATGACATAAAACACCAAGAAGGTAGGAGAGAGGATTAGTGAAAATGCTTTCCTTTGTCTAAATTTCACTACAAATGACACAGCCAGCATAGCATTTCGAATGCTCGCTGTTTGGTATGTTCCCCCATTTGCCCCATCTGATGATCCGTGTTACTGCAAAGAGCATCTTGTGATGTTACTGAATGCTCAGCTTCCTCTGTCCTCAAGTGACCCCGTAATTGCTCAATGGACTTTAGATCCATTTTGGTCAGCACTCGACCTCTTTGTGAATACTGTGAAAATGTTATTTATTTGAAGGGACATTATCCATATTACATATTAGTGAAGTGGCCAAAGTATTGACCCTTTGCTTTCAGTATCTGCTGTGACCTCCCCTGTGCAGCATAACATTAAGCTAAACGTTTCCTGTGCTGTTGATCAGTCTGCACACCGCTTGGAGGAATTTTAGCCCATTCCTCCGTACAGAACAGCTTCAGCCTCTGGATGTTGGTGGGTTTTCCTCTCACATTAGCTGCTCGCTTAGGTCCTGCCACAACAATTTTTCCCTTGGATTAAGGTCAGGACTTGACCTTGGGCCCATTCCAAAACATTAACTTTATCTTCTGTAACCATTCTTTGGTAGAACTGCCTTGAGTGGCTTAGGGTCGTTGTCTTGCTGCATGACCCACCTTCTCTTGAGATTCGTTCATGGACAGATGTCCTGACATTTTCCTTTAGATCCTCTGATATCATTCAGAATTAATTGTTCCATCATGATTGGCAAGCCGTCCTTCCCAGATGCAGCAAACAGGCCTAAACCATTATACTGCACCACCATGTTTCACCGATGGGATAAGGTTGCTTATGCTGGAATGCAGCGTTTTCCTATCCAAGCATACGCTTTTCTTTTAAAACCAAAAGGTTCTATTTTGATCTCATCCCATCCACAAAACATTCTTTCTTCCAGTTGCCTTCTGGCTCGTCCACGTGATCTTTAGCAACTTGCAGACGAGCAGCACAATGTTCTTTTGGAGAGCAGGGGCTTTCTCATATGCAACCCTGCCATGCACCTATTGTTGTTCAGTGTTCTTCTGATTGGGTGACTCATGAACATTAACATTCGCCCATGTTGAGAGAGCCTTCAGTTTCCATGATACACTTCCACAAACTGTTGTGAAGAGCATACTTTGATAGATCCCCCCTGTTTCTTTAATAAAACAGGTGCCCACTCACACCTGATCTCATCCCATTGATTGAAAACCACCTGACTCTAATTCCCACCTTCAATTAACTGGCTAGTCCAGTTGTTCCATACGTTTGCCACTCCTAATATGTAATTTGCATCCATTTTCCTCAATAAAATAATGTACCAATAATAATATTTTGTCTCATTTGTTTAACTGGGTTCTCTTTATCTACTTTAGGACTTGTGGTGAAACTTGATGATGTTTTAAGGTCAATTTATGCAAAGGATTCACAAACTTTCAAGCACCCTGTATGGAACATGAGATATAGCATGTATGAGAATACTATCTCAACTCTAAACTCCTGCATTGTATCTGTCAGGAAGAGCAGCACCTGTGGCACTAATGAGAGCAAAATTAGTATTAATGCAGCTCCAATTAGCGAATATGCAAATGACACCGGGCGAGTTAAACAGTGACTTCAGACTTGCTTGAAACTTGAACATGGATTTGTGCGAGTTTGACGTCTGTATTACATTTTCCTTCAGGCATTTGGCAGACGCCCCTATCCAGAGCGACTGAGCTAAACAGTTGAGCCTGAAGAGCCTTGCTCATGACTACGCATGTAGCTTTTCCTCTTAACCTGCTCCATTATTTTGCTTCAAAGCCTCAGATGCGCCGCGAGCCGTAGTGCCCCTGACGGTATAATCGCGCTGCATGAATGGAATGATTATGGCTTTTGCGACGTTCACTCAGTAATATTCGGCTTTGAGTAGCTGCCAGCGAGCCAATTTCCCCCTTTATGAAGATTCAGCTGCACCACCCTCCGCCCCAGTCAGAGGGAATTAGTATTGCTAAGTGCATGTCGCACTTCACGCGAGACATAATGAGCTCGGGCTGATTATGACCGTATTAGGGCTGACGTGTAGCGGAGCCGGGGCTGTACAGCTCCGCTTAGGAAATGACAAAAGTCATGCTAATGGGCCACTAATAGCTGAAGGCACCCGACTCGTGTCAGGCAGGCGGGGGAGAACAGCCAGGCTGAGAGTGGAGGAAGACGTCCTCATGTCTCCATACTTTTGTGTCGAACTCGGTTCTAATTAGGCAGGGGAGCAATTAAGCTGCGGTTTAAAGTCAGGACCGGACTGACAGCGGGTAGCGAATGCGCACTGCAACGACGAGAGGGCGTCGGTGTAAAGATATCAAAAAAAGCAGTGCACATTATGTAATGGTGATAGGCATCAGTGGCTACAATTATCTGTCCTTTAGCTGCATTATGTGCTGTCGACATTATTAAAGAAATATTTAACCGCGGAATCCACGCTTTTAGCAAGCCTGCGTCCTCTCACATAGTCGGTCTTTAATCTAGATTTTAAAATTGTTTTGCAGATGTTTTACTGCATATGTTAACATGACTTCAACCCCGAAATGTTTAATAAAAGAACTTGACGTATAATGATGTCATTCATCTCGCCGGCTGTAATCAATGCCCATAATCATGCATGTAAGAGCAGCAGCGAAGCGCGTCCGACTGCGTGGCATCTGCGCCTTTGTTGGGGGGGAACCACCTGTGAATGTGCAGCCACGCCGGAGCTGTGACTCACTGTAATTGACAGTAATGAACTGCATTAGAGAGGAACTAGGCGGCTGTACGGGAGAGACGGAACATGAGACTGGAGAGCCGGCTAAAAGAGACGGAGAACTGTTACCAAAGATCAAGCAATGAATAAGAGAGAGAGCGGATGAAATGTCAAAAAAGTCACTCCGCAAAGCAGATCTGTCGGAATTTGCCACCTTGATTTGCAGTCATTAGCCAGGAAAGATGTGTGACTGGGCCCGATGTGGGAACTGGGACGTCTGAGCTTGAGCTGCTGTGCCGTCTGGCTTACCTCCCTTCCTACATTTAGTCCTTTAGCAGACGCTCTTACCCACAGCGACTTACAGTCTTACAATCCAAGCAACTGTGGGTTAAGGACCTAAGAGTTGCAGCTTGGTACAGGTGGGATTTGAACCCTGGACCTTCTGGTCTGCTAAGCCACCATGGTCCCCTTTATTAAGACAGAAGCACACCTGACAGGCCTGTAGTATGGCTTTGAAATGTGGCTGACAGCCATGCCGTCTTCACCCTTGTCTTCACTCTCTCTTTTCCCATCTCAAAATCAGCTTACATTTTGAAAAATGAATGGAGATTCAATCGTGCATCAGCAATGAGCTCTGACCAGAAAAGTTGGGCTTTATAGTTTTAATACAAGATATAATACTGTCCAAAAGTCTTAGGCCACCATTAGGAGTGTTGTCTTTTTTTAGCAATGCTATAATGACCATATGTAGCTGTTAATCGGTCTCTTCATTAAAATGTTTTTCTGCAAAATTCAGTGTTTAGTTTGACAAACACTCAAAGTGGTTTCTTGGCTGCTACCCTTTCAGAAAGACCATTCCTGATCAAGCTTCTTCAAACTGTAGCAGGATCAGCTTCTTCTCCCGATGCAGCTGCCAGATGCTGCTATTGTTCAAGTGTAAGGAAAGGAGACCTTTTCAGTTTTTTAATACTGCATACAAGTTTCTTGTATTTTCTGGTTGCATTCCAATAAAGAGGCTGAGAAATAACTATATATGATCATTATACCATTGCTAAAACAACAGCATTGTTGGATTGGCATCTAATCTAATGGTGGCTTAAGACTTTTGCACAGTAATGTAGTTCATATTTTAAATTTTCTTACATTGTTTATGCTTCCTAGACCTTGCTTGGGGTGTATCACAACCCTACAGATGCTGTTTTTACCCGTTAACTCCGGTTAGATTTGTATGACTAAATTGCCGGGTTTACATGCACTTTGGTAATTACTTTGCTCTCTGAGTTGGACAGTAATCGAGTTTCCTTCAGTAGCAGCCCGACGAGACGCAAATCTATTAGTTTAACTACATTTCCCAGCAGGGATGGCGTAGCCTGACTACTTTTCAACTAACGAGCAAGTTGGTAAAGCTCCCTCACCCAATTAGTGGAGTCACAATTACAAAAAAAGGCATTATTTCATTCGGTTAACACACACAGTGTTAATTGCTCCATTGCTCTAATCATGATTCGTTGCTACTGGGCTGCTAAGAGGTCGTGTTCAGAACACAGAAAAAAGTCAGATCCAGCTTAAGAAGCGAAAACGCGGTTAAAAAATGCATGGTCATTAACACGTTCATGTTATCCATTATATCAGGGTGGACTGGAGGCTGCCGCTGCGTCTGGCTCTGCTTCTCATTGACTTCATGGTGACTCATAGGACAGTCCTGTCTTACACTGGTTGTACTGTCATCCAGTGCCTGCGTCTGCCTCCCAAAATGATCTACTAAATAACAGAGCAGGCACAGCACTGTTCACTCTAGCGTATTAGCTAGACGTCCTTTGAATTTGGCTTTCAAGTTGCTGGTTCAAAAGTCCTACAAAGACCGAGTGAAGCAAAAAATGAAGACAGCTGGCGGAAAGTGAGAGAGCATTGTGACTCATCCACTCTTGAACCCACTGTGCAGTTGTTTGGGAGCCTTTAGGAGTGCTTCATCATGTCACTTGAGGTGACCGTGCTCAGGTTCGGATGAAATCAAACTCAGTCTGATATCTACCACTGCGACACCTTGGTCCTTCAGTTCTCTGTGCATTTTGACTAGAAATACGCATCTGTTCTCATCGTTTGCTCGGTACTCGGTGCCCTTGCTTAAACCTGTATGAGTCGAGCAGCACGAAAACTCGATTCTTGATTCAAGATTCAGTATACAGTGATTCAGTGATTCAGATTCACAATCGCTCTCGCTCACTGAAGATCTGTGCTGAGTTTATCGTGTGTTTCTTCATGTTTGCATCTACAGTACCATGTTCTTAGTGCAAATAAGTCCTCATGAGTCCTAAGAACGGTTAGTTATAAGAGCCAACCGAAAGGAAACCGAAAGGAAACAGGCTGCATTTAGCTTAACAGCTATGCTAGTGCCCGGAGTTCACCAATAGAGTAAGTGTTTGCTCTTACTTTTCACTTTCAATCCATTACTCACTAAATTACATGATATTTTTGAACACTTTATTATTAAATGAGCTTTGTGTTAATGATTTTGGCCAACTGTAGGTTAATGTGTACATTTAGCTTATGATGGATTTGTTGAACATATCCCCATCGTAGATCAGGGAGCTCCTGTACAATGCAACTCCATTAATGCTGATAATGCCTCATACAGGGGGATTTTCTGTTGGTCTGGAACCCATTCATTCGATTTACATTATCCTTCTGGGAAACATTTGCTCCGTACTTGTCATTTTCGGTTCTCAGCAAGCCTTCTGGAACGAATTAATGACGAGGACCGACGTATTACTGTAGAGGGCTTTGAGTAACAGTGACACTTATTAGGTCGTCGGGAGGTGATGATGAAAGGGAAAGTGTCAGCGAAGGCGTAGCGCGAGGCGGCGGAATGATGACATCCCTTTGTTGTGGAAGAACAAGGTGCTTATCTTGAAATAAATGAGGCTCAGACTCTTTATCCCAGCAGTCTAAATATAATCTGACAGCAACAAATAAGGGTTATGGAAATCTGACAGCGAGTTATAACAAACGCGAGCTATTTTGGTCGTGTGAAAATGATCCAACAGAGAGACACCTTTATTAATAGCAGCATGATGTCACTGGGACGGGAACTAGATGGATGAGAATGAAACAACTGCAGTGGTTAAAGATGGGAAGACATCCACAATTAATGAACGTGCATCAAGCCAATCATCAGGGCTCTTCCTGTCAGAATTATTAGATCATTAGGCTGTTGACTGTGATTATTGGACATTCATCGATCCAGTCCAGAATCAGGTTTTATTATCATTATCTTTCTGGCCCCTTCTTCCCAGCTTATCTTGGCAACACGGGGCTGGCAAGAACTCCTCTTGGACAGGGCACCAGTCCACTGCAGAGCCTCACACACTCCCCCATTCACACTCGCACACCTAGCTGAAATTCACAGTGTCCAATACACCTACTGGTACACTTTTACAAGGAGAGGAAGCGCTGACATGGAGAACACTAGACCAGTGGAGGACCGGGACTGTTATAGCTGCGCCTTCGGCATACGCACACATAGGCGACACATGTTAAACATGGTCAGTAGTTTTGCTTTTTTAAAACTATAAAATATCACACCATTAGTGCAGAGACTATTGGCATCTACAGTACTGTGCAAAAGTATTAGGCCACCCCGAGATGTGTTGTTTTAGCAATGCCGTATATAACATAGTGTCGACAACTGGACCCAAAAGTTTCTATACTACTCCTCTTTTCCACTGATCTTCATTCCAGTCTTTGTGAGCTTCAGCATATCTTATACTTTTCACCCTGTTCTCCTTCCAAAACAAAAAGCTTCTGGGCTGCTACCTTTCCAAAAAAGACCATCCCTGATCTTCTTCTGTCTGTAGAAGGGACTACTTGGCATCCTGATGAAGCTGCCACATGCTGCTACTGCTCCGGTGTAAGGGGAGCTCACACTAAATTCTTACTGGATACTTGATTTTATTTAATACTGCGTACAAATTTCCTGCGGCTGTATTCTACTAGAGAGGCTGAGAAATAATTATATATGGTCATGACACCCTTGCTAAAACGCTAGTATTGCGAATCTCATGGTGGCCTAAGACTTTTGCATAGTACTGTAGAACATCAGCGTAGTAAAATTCAAAAATCAGCCCTCGCTATTCCAGCAGCAGGACCAGAAACAACGCAAACCTCACCAGCAACAGATTAGAAACAGATACACAAACCCACTGTAACCATTCACAAATCGATTCCAACCGAATAATCTGCCTTCTCAAATTTGAACCCCTTCTCTTCCAGGCAAAACTTAACAACGTGACCATTTTGATAGATGGAGAAATTGAATGCAGTAAGAGCCAGTCTCCTGGGCCACCTCTGAAGACCCTGGGGGGTCCCCGCTGTACTAAAGAGTACCGCGGTGCATGGATTGAACCTGGGTCGTACCCGGTGCGCCATTGTGCTGCCTCCATAACTACACTTTTATAACGATTACTCATAAGCTTCATCTGGCCAGTGTGAAGACAGGTTTTTGATTCGTCTTTTCATTCATCCCTTTATTCTGTGATTCTAACTGACTTCCATAATCCACGGCCTCTCATTGGTTCTTTAATATAGCACGACACGTTCGCCCTCTCGCTGTTAAAAATTCTAAATATATCTTCTTCTTAGCCCAGCCTCTCACACAAGGTGATTAAATATTGATTCTCTCTGACCATTCATCAGGGCTGAAGATCACAATCTGGATTCTTATCGAATCGTGCCAAATGAGAACCAATTTCCTCATGGTACCCTGTGGCCACATTGCAGGAGAGGCCCCCAAATCAGACGTCTTGGTCAGAATGATATAGATACAGCAGATTAGAACCAATTAACCTTATGTTAATGATGCAGCGGTCCCGGTTGTAAAGGAAGAGACAGTGCTGTAACAGCTGTTGACATACAGTACAAGAGCACATAAGATTACTTTTGTGTACTCGGTGGGACTAAAGAACCTCTGATTAAACACACGACGAGTGCCGGGGCTCCTGACCTGTTCTCGGATTAGAACCAGTGCAGCAGGGGAGGAGGGACATTTGTGCTCCTTCTGTGTCTACGCTCAATTCAGTGCATATGACTTTAGATTGTCGTTCCACTGAGCACTTGCCTTTAAGTGTGGACTAATAAAGAGGAAGTGTGGGCAGTTAATGTCATGTTTTTATTTTATTATGTCCAATTAAGCAGCTCATTTCCAAAAAGCGAAATTACCCTTTGTAGTTCTATCATAGGAAATGAATACTAATACACACCAGTCAACCATAACATTAAATCCACAATGATCTCCCTTGTTTAGTAGCTTGTTGTTTATTCGATATAAATTAAACTCGACTGGGTTTTGGCGGCGCTGCTGCATCTACAAAACCCCGGCACCGCCAAGCTGCCATTGTTGGGCCTCTGAGTAAGGCTCTTAACCATTATGCCAAATGCCAAATCAGAAAGACTCCAAATTAGTATGGAAAACACAAGTAAATAATAATCACAGTTTTTCTTACGTTTACTTTCACTTTTCTTTAATTGCACACAGTATTAACCTGAGATATTTCATGGTTTTTTCTGGTCAACTTCTTTTCAATTGTTAATAAACATCCAGCCCTGCATTTCAGGCCTGTAACTCCTTCCAAAAAAAGTTGGGATGAGGGCAATTTAGGGCTAGTAATGAGTAAAAAAAATAACAACAATGTGATTTCAAACAAGTGATGCCAACTGGTGATTATAATCATGATTTGGGATTTTGACGAGTAAAAATGGGCAGAGGATCTCCACTTTGTCAACAGATGTGTGAGAAAGTGATTGAAATGTTTAAAAATAATGTTTTTCAAGGAAAGATTGGAAGGGATTTACACAGTTCTGACTCTACAGTGCATAAAGTCATTAAACAATTCAAGCAATCTGGAGAAATTTCAGTCCGTAAAAGGGCAAGGCCCATGATCTCTGACTCCTTTGATACCTTTGTCCTTGGCCAAGGCCGTTTACACTTCTGTGAAGGCAGGATTAATGCAAAAATGATTTTAGAGCAACGTAAGCTGCCTTTAAGGGGCGTCCATGCATTTTTCAACAAGACAATGCAAAACCACATGCTGCACACATTACAAAGCAGAGGGTACTGGACTGGCCTGCCTGCAGTCCTGACCTGTCCCCAACAGAGAATGTGTGGAGAATTTAGAAACGAAAAATGCCACAACGCCTTCCACACCTTAAGAGGTGTTTGCATGAGGAACGGAACAAAATAAGACCTGAAACACCAAATCACTTGGTGTCCTCGGTCCCAAAATGTCTTTTGAGTGTTATGAAAAGGAAGGGGAACATCACAAAGTGGTGAAAGCCATTTACCGTTCCAGCTTCCCAGTGCAGGGATGGATGTTTGACAAATGAAATGACGTTGACCAGGCAAAACATGACATATCTTGGGATTCATACTGTCTGCAGTGAAATAGACCTGAATAGAAAACTTACTGCCTCACGTTTTCTGATTTGGGTCTTGTTAGTTAGATTCATAGTTTTTATAGAGTTTTTCCCAATAAAAAATAAACTGTAGAAAGAACATTACAAGTTCACTATTAGCTTGTTAACAGGATGGTGTCCCATTTTTAGAGAACTGACTATGATCCCGTCGCTTGTGTAACCAAAAGTGCTAAACACAGGGTGTTGAGAAGCTTTTGGCTGGTAGCGTTTGTGAGTCTGAGCTTCGGAAATCTGCCTGGTAATGTAGCGGTGCGTCCTGCCGGCTCTTAGAGCTACACACGTGTGCCGCAGAGCCCACTGGAGTGCACCCCGTAGCCTAAATCAGAGGGAACAGGGGCTCTGTGTGAGGTGGCTTTATCGATTGCGTGCATGTTTCGGCCCAGCGACGGGGTCACGCTGCAGGAGAGCAGCCGTGCCACAGGGAAATGTCAGGACTCACTCTGTCTGACTGTAGGAGAGATCTGAGGCAGCCTGTCAGACCGGACTAAGCTCAGACTGGACGCTCGGAAACCTCACCTGCTGAGATTCTGCGCTCACGCGTCATCGAATGTGTGCGACAGACCTTCTGAAATCAGCCTAATGGAGAGCGTTAATAAAGCCGATAGCTCTGTGCATCCTGGTCCGCGCATGCTGGTGTATGCAGAAGAGAAACTGTTGTCATGGCGATGGGCAATAATCGGTGGAATACCGAAGCCTTTTAGAGGCTCTCCAGTGATTTCCCGAGCTTGTCTTTCTAAATGAGCTCTACAGCTACATGCGAATCCAAATGATGAAACTGGGCGAGGCACGAGCAATTAGACATTTCATCAACCCACAGCCTGTGTCACCGTGCCACCAGGCTACTGGGCCAAATTAGATTTGCCTGCCTATGTTACCCAATCGACTCGAACCTCGATAGGCAAAAGTCCTAAGTCCGAACAGCTCTAAGAGCAAGTGGTATTTATGTAAATAAATAAATGTTTTCTCAACCTCACGATAGCCTCATGCTTGTCTTAGGCTGTAAGAGTTGACGAGGATGGCATCAAGATCTACTCCTGCCCATCCTCGTCGTTTGCTTTCTGCCATCACCCGACAATTATTTAATATGCAACGCAGCTTACGTAATAAAACAACGACATAATTTAAGGAAATAACTGATTTCCTTACTGTTCGAGAACTTCTGAAGTTTATTTGAGAATTGTATTGAAGAACGAACTCTGTAGTCTTCATTTTCTTTTCTTGCATCATTTAGTAGCTTCTTAAAACGAAGATTTAAAGAAGGTCTAAAATTGCAGGAGACCTCTTTCTTAGAGGAGCTTTAATGTCCAGATATAAACTCTTAACAGATCTACGTGGAACGGCTAGTTAGTTATTGGGGGTTTAACTCCATGACTGGGCCATCTTTGTTGTCCGTTTGTTTTTGACAAGGAATTTGAGTAGTTTCTGACCTTTGGTGTTGTAAAAATGTCCACTATGGTTGGGGAACTGTAGTCTTTCTGCACTGCAGACCTTTGCATTCTGTTAATATATGTTTAATGGAGAGTAATTCTTGGCGTAAGGTGCAGATCGGGGGCTCACTCAATGAGGTCGCATTGATTCGTGAGGTACGTTCTCATCCTCTTTCCGATAGAGGGGTTAGCTTCATAGAGCTTGCTGGTATGGTGAGTGTCCCATTTGTCTTTTATGTACCAGTTTGACATGACTTTGTAATCGGTGTCATTGCCAGGGATTCCACAAAGGCCTGGTTTCCAACAGAAGACCAATTCAGTCAAAGCTGTGTCTCCTCGTGTTGTAGGCTATTTTGTGCTTCCACCAAGGCATAGTTCAATCTGGTTTGGTCTAATAAAGCAGCCGTGCCAGTTAGAAACCGTGTGCTAGCGGTCTCATTCCAAACATCGGGTAAGACGGCGACGGAGAGCTTTGTGGCAGAACCCGTATCGCGAGTCACGTCTGCGTTCATCTACTCATTACTGCCTAATGGCTCCTCGGTGTTGCAGGTGTTCAGTCTGGAAAGCCCTTTACAACCTCACAGGGATTCTGATTGCAAATGTGGCGTACAGACGATAAAAGGTCCATTAGCTGTCGCGTGGAAGCGTTCGGATTAGTCTCTCTAAGGCAGATGGGGGATATAACGCAGAACGTCCTGTTTTGCTTCCCCTCTCGTTTGAAATCCACAGGATGTCACGTGATGAACAGGCTAGTCTGCCTCAGTATTCTAGGAGGATGCGACGACGGATCTGTAGCTGCACTCCGAACGATTTCTACTAACCACTGCGACGTCATGCTGCACGGCTTTAATAATATTTATAGTCATATTAATAAGATCAGTGCTTTCTGATACTAAGCTGCTCGTCTAAGCCAGTGGTTCTTTTGCTCCCAAATTCCACTTTGCATTTTCAGTGCCTAGTTCCAGTCTGTGGCATGTGGGAGGGGCATCAAAGCCTGATTGAAAAAGCCACAGGAAGCCTCAAAAATCGGATCGAGTGGTGTGGGGGGAGGTGTTTTCCTGCACTTCCGGTGTTGAGGAGTGCAGTTTGTCATTTTGACTCGGGCAATAAGCTTAAATCCGTTCTAAATAGTAGTCCAAGTTAGAGCATTTTGCCCTTGCGAACGATAATCATTAAACTGTAAACCTGGAAAATGAAACCATTAGAGTTTCGCTGAGTTTCTCACACACACAGATCCAGAGGCACGAGAGTGTGAGGTCCTCGAACAAGCCGGCCCGGTCATAGCGTCAGGAGCGCAGCCATTACCTCGTCCCTGTCACGGCTAATGGGTCAGGGTGGCAGAGAGCTGGCACAGCGTGTACTCTGTTCTCGAGTGGGCAGACTATTCCAGGGACGTGATGCCACAGCACCACCTCGAACCTAACACATCCAACGCTAGGCGGGCACGCCGACGAAGCTGGGAAACAGGTGCCGCGCTTTCTGCCTCCTCGCGCACGAGCCATCTGGGCAAGGCGCGAGAAAAGAATAGCTGCAGAACTCCGGAAAACAGGAGTTGGTACAGATTCACGGTTCATCCCCCGGCAACTTTTGTACGAACGCGTTTCATCCTCCTCCATCCTAACTTTGCCTTGGCAAGTTTCCTTTTCATCAGTTTTGCTCCCAGAGATCACAGCGTTTCCAAATATACCCCGTTGGTAGAAGCGTGGCCGCGTGGGTGAGGTGATCCGCGTGATTCCGGCGCGGACGAGGCGGGACGTGCGGGGGAATCCGCGCTGTTTGGGCTCTGATCTGTAATAAAAGGGAGCTGCTTTTTCGTTCGGGCATGCTGATTGTATATGGCAGCGCTCCCAGAGTGCCCCCACCCCCATCCCTGCCTTCCCACATGCCAGCTCGGAGCGTGCACTTCACAACCCCAGCACCACGCCGTCACGACTCTCGCACGAATCCAAAAAACCCACGGGGGGAACCACACAGACGAGCGGCATTCGTCCGCCTTCGTGGCTCCGTTCGGTTGGGAGACGCCCCAAATATCTAGCCTTAAAACAAATCATTAACACTCTTCCCGCTGAGCCACAGGAGTTGCCTTGATGTCACGACGAATGACACCTTATACCTCTAAGCTTAAAAAGATCTACAAATATATAAAACATCCAGCGCTGTGCAAAAGGCCACCATTAGATTTGTTGACATACAGGAAACGTTTGACCTCTGTCAAGTGTCTGAGTATTGAGTGGAACCTTTGTTATTGACCAAATACTTATTTTCCAGCTTGATTTCCAATTAAATTCTTTAAAAATCCTACAATGTGATTTCCTGTTTTTTCTCTTCTCATTTTGTCTCTCATAGTTGAAGTGTAGCTATGATGAAAATGACAGACCTCTCTCATCTTTCTAAGTAGAAGAACTTGCACCATCAGTGGCTGACTAAATACTTTTTTGCCCCACTGTATATATGGACCCAAAAATTTCAGACTTGGCTTCGTCACTCTATAATCCTCTTTTCCACTGATCTTCATTCCAGTCTTTGTGAGCTTTAGCATCTCTTTGCCTTTTCCCCCTGTTCCTCCTCTGAGAAAGAGGTTTCTTGGCTGCTACCTTCCAAAAAGTCCATTCCTGAACAAGCTTCGAAGTTGGAGACAAAATACATTCGATGTCCCAATTGTTCGAGGGAAGCGGCGTTCGAAATCCGAGGATCCACTGTACTGCGCACAGTTTTCCTGCCATTTCTGGTCACGTTCGAATAATGAGACTGAGAAGTGAATATGTATGGTCATCACAGCATTGCAAAAACAACAAATCTAGTGGTGGCCTAAGACTTTTGCACAGTGCTGTAGAATAGAACATCAGCATGGTGAGATTCAAAAATGAAAATCAACGTGCGCAACTCTATCCCAGCATAATAATGATATACCATCACTATACTGTTGAAGAAATTGTACAGATAATCGAATGGCGGCCTGAGACTTTTGCCACCAAGATTTCTGTTGCGCTTTGCTCTCAGTGTCTTTCATTGCTTTATAGCTGCTTTATACTTCTGACCTAAAGTCTTAGGCCAGCTTCTAGACTCGCCCTACAGCGGGGTCACGGCGCGAGTTTCATTCAGTTGTGAATGACATGGCACGGCCTGGCCACGATCCACCTGTATCTGTGGCACTGAAGCAAAGGGAGGTGAGTCACACGCTCTCGTTCCCGTCCATTCATCCCCGCCGCACTTCGGCCTCACTGGCTTCCGTTCAAAGATCCGACCTGAGCGAGTCACTCGCGGCCAGCCGGCTCTTCTCAGGAGATTGAATTCCCTAATGACGCCTTTCGCACTTGCGTTCGTAAGCCCGGGCTTTGTGCGAGAACAATCCGGATGATCTCACCGGACCTCGTTTATGGCGACTCGCATCTCTATTAGCTGATTAGCGGACGTTTCGTGCCGTGTTAAAAGAGACGGCGAAGGATCTCTCTACTCACTGCACAGAGCGATGACGTGGCTGCTGTCCTCGTGGACAAACTTCTTGGTCACTGCCTCCTCCATGACCTGCTTCACCTGCAAACAGAGACACGCGTCATCACGGCCGGATCGACTTCCACGCCAGGTCCGAGCAGATCAGGGCCTTGTTAGTACAGGCAGACTAAGCACACTTGCTTTTAATTTAACCAGGTCCCCCCACGGGACGGCAGTTCAGGCTGCGTCACGATGGGCTTTACCAACTGTCAGCACCGTCCCGGACTCTAATTAATCAGCCTTGCTTTCTGAAGTCTTATCTGTCCGAGTATGATTTGCGAACAAGGAAAGGCGAGAGAAATTACAGTGCTTTGATTAGGTGGGCTGCGCGAGTCTGCAAGGGAAATGAAATTGTGCGTGACTGGAGTGGGAGCTGTGACATTGGTGACAAGTAGAACGTAAAGAATAACACAGTGACAGTTCTAGCTTTAACCATAACAGTACTTATATTGGCGCACATTAATTCGACACAAATGAATTAGATTGATTAATTTACGTCCGTCCGACCATCGTCTGTTTGCTTTACGAGTTATTATAGGAAATACAAATCTGTCTTATATACAGCTAATTCACGTCTGAATGACAGCCCATTAGAACGATTGAGCCCTTGCGGCATCTGCTGACGGAAAAGAGAATTGCAGTCTAGGAAGGACGAAGCATGTTAACATTGCACTCTAAATGTACTAAATGTTTTCATATTGTGTTTTAATGCATATTATTGTTTAAAATAAAACAGTGCTTTGACTATGGTCAAGTCTGGTCACTGTCACTTTTGGACAGAACCTAATGTGGACGTTAAACACGATTTAAACCAAAGTTTCTGGACACCCAAAGACTACATCCCAAACCGTAACCAACTCTGGGCACTGATGTAGAACAATAAGCTTTGACTCTCACTTTCAGCTCCAGTTCAGCTCAGTGATGTCCGATAGAGTTAAAGTCGAGGATCAGTGCAAGGCTGCCAAGTTCTACATCAACGTTGGCCAACCATTTCTTTATGGACTTTGTTTTATGAGTGAAGGACAGACAGTTGTGACCTGACTAGTTGGAGGTGGAACCCTATTAAAATGCTGTTTGCAGTCTAACCCATTCTGTTGCCACTGTTTTTCGATGGAGATTCTATGCTGGTACGCTTCATGTTACGGACCTGTAAGCACTGAGTGTGAGGAGAACAAAGAACACTAATTCGAAGGGGTGTCCACAGACTTTCAGCCATATAGTGCACTTTCATTTTCACTTGCATCTCATCTGGCCTCGGCCCTTTAGTTCCAGTGAAGGGAAATCTTAATGCCGCAAGCCATTTTGGACAATCGTACGCTTCCAACTTTGTGGAAACAGTTTGGGGAAGGCCCTTATCTGTTCCATGAACAATGCAAGGTCCATAAAGGCATGGTTGGGTGACTTTGACGGTCCTGCACAAGAGCCCTGACCTCAACCCCATCGAACCCCTTTGGGATGAACTAGAACCGATTGTGAGCCAGGCCCTGACAGTGTAAGTGTCTGACCTCACAAATGCTAATCTGGATGAATTCCCACAGACAGCGTCCGAAATCGTGTATAAGACCTTCCCAAAAGAGTGGAAGCTCTGTATTAATGCCTATGGATTTAGATCGGGACATCAGAAAAGCTCCAGTAGGTGTGATGAGGAGGCGTAGGCAAACTTTGGAACTCTCTCCCACAATCTTATAAAACCTATTAAAGCCCTTAAACCTTCCTCTTTACTGCTCAGAGCTACTCCTAGTTTTTCTCCCTTTCTCTCGTTGTAATGCGTCCTTGGGTTGGTGAAAGGCGTTATATAAATTAAAACCGATGATTATTATCACTATTTATTCCATCACCGAGAGCAGAAAATCGGTACGCCAAGAAGATAAACTATTTATCTCCATTGCTGGAACCGTTGCAAGTATTTCTGTTAAAATATTTAAAACGTCGTTGGCGCTGCATACCACATGATAACGCACATTCTGTAGCATTATCCCTTTCGGCAGAGGTTCAGTTGTGCTGTTTACAGAAATGAAAGTTTAACACCAGCCCGAGGACCGCGCTGTCGAAAGACCGAACAATGCGGCATTAAATCCCATTCTGCAGCCGAGCTGACAGCAGGAACAATGGCTTTAATGAGGTGGTTTTTCGTGGATTATTCCAGCTATGGACGGAGCGTTATCAGGAGCTTGTCAGTTGATGCGTACGTGCTTTATAGACGTATCTCGGCACGCCAGACGCTTCAGTCATTTACCGGGTGACTGCAGGCATGGCCGAGGGCTTAGGCTGTCTGTTACTGGATTTAAAAGCCTATTAACAGACATTGACTTTCCCATATAAAACCTGGTCGGGGGTTAAAGCCGCTGAGATGAGCGTTAGACAATATAAAAGTAATGGCAAATGAAAACAGCTTTGCCGAGACCGGTAAGGATTTTATAGTTTTGACAAACTGTAGCTCATGGCAACATGCTGAATAAGAATCGGTAAGACCACGAGCGGGACAGGAACTGAAGTTAAGGACGAGACGTTGAGCCAGATCCGACCCACTGACGATTAGCCAAGGAAAGGCACAGCGAATCGCATTTGAACGTTTCGTACTTCTGCGTCGCTTTTTCGTGTCACGTTCGTCGTGTGACGGCCTTCAGTCTGATTGGTTGCCAGACGTACATGTATGTTGACCCAGGTCTGGGGTGAAGCGTATGGTGTGTAGACCGTTCAGGGAGTCATTTAAATGATCCTGAGTGAGGTCTGCCCACTGGGGGACGGTTCCGGCTCCCTCAGACACAGGCACAGTGACCTGTACATCGTAACATTATCCACGGAATCCTAAGCTTCTCCAAAATCGGATGTCTCATCAATTTTTCTACAAGCAACAGACCTAAGAGCGTTCATCTAGTCTTATAACCCCCAACTCAGCAGCCACCAGCGCTCCTGCCATGAATATAGGCCCACGACTGAGGTCCCATTCAGCTCTATGTTCTCTCTCCTATGTTCTCTGGGGATAGGCTTTGGAACCTATGCTCAGGATTGAAGAGACAGTGGTGTAATGGTCTTGGATTAGGGGTGATAACCGAGCAAATAAATTCCTTTTATAATTCCGAAGAATAACAATTCAAACTAATGTGTACTTTCCTTGTATAAAAAAAGAACAAACAGAATCTTTAGTCCCCGCAACGAAAAGACATTGAGAAGTCTCACCGAGAACTGGATGTGCGCCTATGAGTGTGCCGTATGATTGCGCCCTCTGGTGTTCAGTGAATGCATTTGCATTAGACTTCATAATAAAGAAGAACGCATATATATGTGTATTATATATATTTTTTTCTTTGTGTGTATTTTACTAATGATGCTACTGGAAATTTATTTTCCCTGATGGGACTGTGGTAGCCTAGTGGTTAAGGTACTGGACTATGGACCAAAAGGTCCATTGTTTAGGCAATGAAAGATCAATGTCCTTGAGTGTTCAAAGCCGAGTTAAAACCTTTTGGGGAGAAAAATGAGCGAAGATTGTTTGACCTATTTCTATTCCTAAGCTAAGGTCGAATCTGAAATCTGGACTAATAACAGATCAGATTTTATTGACACGGGCGTTCACGTCTAATATGATATCAAAAAGCAGCTGAAGAACAGGAGCCGGCAGCAAAACCCTGAAGAGTCGCACAATCCCTGCGCCGCAGCTGTACAAATGGTGAATTGATGCAATTGAACTTCTGAGGTCGCCTCTGATGCTTTCAGTTCCTAGGCAACAAGGAGGTGGCTAAGTGCAGCTGACAGTGACAGAGGTCTGATGTGTAACACCGAGAGGGCTGAGACGAGAGGCTGGCAAGCGGCGGCGCTCCTGCTGTAGCGCCCGGATTACGAATATCCTCTGAGGTGGATTTATTGGTCTCCGGTTTCACTGATAAAACAACCGCAAATGGGGCATAAAGCATATTACATTCAGGAACGGTGACTCAATCCCTGCTCTGACCAAAAAAAAATCAATAGTCATTTGTGAAAGCCAAAGAACAAGCGTCCAAATGCGTGTAAGATCCGACGGGAGGCATCCTGAAATGTTCAGGTTCTCACATGAGGAGTACAGAGATAACAACAAATATAGCTCGGATCGTTCTGAGAGGCCATAGCAGAGCAAGATCCCGTCCTGCCCACGAAGGCGCAGGTCTAATGCAAAACCTAAGTCTGTCTCTCATCAAAAACCAGCAAGAGGTACCACTGTCCAAGTAATATTAGCTTTATTACTAAATACAAACAATCCCATGGCCCTTTATGCCTTCAAATAACTTGTTCCTGTTCCTGTGCTGTTTATTTGTAATAGAAAGTGCATAGATGTTATCCTTTTAAGTTCTTCCAGGCAGAGCCAAACCAAAACCTTAATTCTTCATGACATAGGATCAACAAGGTCCTGGAAACGTTCCTCAGAGATTTTGGTCCATATTGTCATGACGGCATCACATCCTAAAGGTGATCTATCGGATTGAGATCTGGTGATTGTGTTCGTGTTCAGCAAACCAGTTTGGGATGATTTGAGTTTTGGGACATGGGACGTTCTCCAGCTGGAAGGAGCCATCATAAAGTGGTACACCATGCTCATAGAGGGGTGCACATGGTCAGCAACAATAGGTAGGCTGTGGGGTTTAAACGATGCTCGGTTGGTATTAAAGGGCACAAAGTGTGCAAAGAAAATCCCCTACACCATTACACCACCAGCAGCCTGATCCGCTGATACGAGGCAGGATGGGGCCATCCTAGGATGAGACCCGGCCCAGCTTTTTAGAAACATAAAATGTATTTTAATGTTATTTTGCGCTGTCGTTCCCCCACTTGTGAAGGAAGAACATCTGTTTTTGGGTGACAAGCACAGACAAATCTGAGAAAACTGCCATTAATGCTGAGCCTGTGAGCCACAAAGGCATCACAAGGATTGTACCATTTGCAAGGCAAGGGGGGTGCTGTGTTATGTTAAAATATGATGTTTAAACCGTACACTTTTGATGGTTTTAACATTTTTCAGCTTATTTGAGGCAAATAACCTTTAAAACAAATAACAGCACTAAAAACCCGACTTTTGACTCTTTTTAGGGGTGCGTAATGCGTAACAAAGAGGATGATAACCATACCGGACGGCGGATGTATATAGACACGGGCGCTACTTTGTGAATGACTGAGATTGAAATGCATTATGGGATGAGTAGTTGAAAGAAACGCTGGCTGTCATTAGATGTACTTAATGTACACTTAAGGAACAGTATATGCATCCTGTATCACCCTGGGATTCAGTGGCTACCTTCTGGGTGTATCTGAGGTGCACAGCGTCCCTGTTTCACCTCTGCGCTGGGGAACTTGACTAAATTGCTGTCCGTGGTCATCGTCAGTGCGGTACCGTCTGTTTATCATTACACACACGGGTAAAGAATGAGTCAAAATCCAAACGTGACTCAGAACGTAGTAGACGTGTAAGTTGCATGGCAGAGGGTGCTGTATGGCCGTACCGAAAATAAAACCGGCGCCAGAGTGCGGGTTTAGAGGCCGGAGGAGCGACAGGTGTGAGGGTTACGATCTCAGGTGTGTGCGCGCGTGTACTCCATTTCTGCACGAAACAATAGGCTTTGCGTTACAGCCGCGGGTGGCGCAGTGTTTGCTCCCTTATAAACGCGCTATGCAACAGGTACAGTGCGCGGTGCGGTGTGCAGCCACGGTTAATGATTAACAGCGGAGGGCAAATGTGGAAATGAGAGTATCGGTAAACACGCACGAGCGCGTGCAGGTTGCGTAAAGTAAGTTTAAGGCCATAGATGGATATCTTTCCTTTCAACGCTGCGCCTGTCTGGATGCTGAGGATCGATGGGCGTGATGGGGCTTCGCTCAGAAACTGGAAGCTGCAGAGTTTCAGGTGCAAATCCCCCCCCCCCCTCCAAAATCGGCGCACGCACAGCGAACGAGGCGCGAACCGAGCGCGGACGGATCTTCCATATTTTCTCATCATTTTGTCACGAGCTCCGAGCGAACGCCACTCACCTCTCGTTTCACGTTCCATAGCAGCTTCTCTTTGAATTCCTCGTCTGCAGCAGAACTCATCTCCCCGGACTGAGCGGCGGCCAGAGCGCAGCATAAAGGGTCTGATAGCGCGGCTCTTACGGGACGCTCCTATTGTGCTTTTCTTTCCCCCCCACTCCTTCTTCCTCTCCATATAAGCGCGAGCGCTGACAGCTGAGCGCTGACGCAGCCAGGCGCCCCTCTCCCCTACCCCTCGCACTGACGTCACCGCCCCAGGACACGCCCCGAGCTCCGCCGACCAATAGGATTGATCAGTTCTTTTGGCCCGGGAGTCGCTCCGTATATTTATAGATCTGAACGCTGAATGATTCAGTGAGTCACATCGATAATACCAAGAGGAGTCGGTTCTCAAAGCATCATTATACAATATTTGATGATATATAGTCTTGGTCCTCCCAAGCTTTCTTCCTTATAAAGTTTAGAGAGTTTTTCCTTGCCACTGTCGCCTGGGCTTGCTCACCATTAAATTAACATTTTATAAAGTATGAAAGGTTTACAGAAAGAAGCTAAACACAGCATTTCTCATGAGTCAACCCTGAAACGTTCCCTCCTCACCGATTCCTGAACTTCCATCATTTCCATCATTCGTTAGAAGCATCCCAAAATGTAAGTGGGAATTAAAGCAAGACCAGAGTCGCAACAAATCATTTATTGTTGTTATTCTTGACAGACGTGTAAAGTGTTCCAAAAACAGGTCAGTATAAAAGTACTGAGGTACATAAAGTTTGAAATGAACACCTTGCAGTGTGTTCACATTGTAGGATAAGGCACATCGATAGACTGAGTGAAGGCTGGAGAGCAAACGAGTGGTACGATTCATTATTCAATTCTAGTGTTGAACCAGAGCTGCCGGACGAGCAGGTGCGCGCCGTCTGACGTCCATCCCATCAACGTCCGTTCGCTTTAATGGTCGAGGTGTTAAACATGATAATAAATTACAAAAGGGAGTAAATATCCGTACGTTCCCGCTGGAAGGAGACTCAAAACGGCTGAGATGCTGAACTCGAACGGCCATGTTTAGCTTACTAATTATAACAGACTTGCTTATCTATGTGCTGGTAGAGTATTATGATTGTTGTGTCGCACTCTAGCGCGGTACGTTCTGCTTCTCCTGCCCAGCTGGTCACACAAACCAGTCACCGCTGCAGATCCACGAGCAGAGGCGGGAGTTTAAGAGCAGACGTCTGTCATTCATGTGAGTGTGTACGTAAGTGTGCTGTGTGCTCGTTAGCTCACGTCTGGACTGGAGTCTGTTCTAACTGATGTGTTTATGGACGTTTGGGTGGATGACTTTCCGTTACTTATTTGTACCAGTCCTATTGTAAGTACTACGTCTTTGTTTGTCCCCCCACTACCTGTATATTCTCCCTAAGCTGGTTCACATTCCCGCAGGAGCCGGGTTGCCATCCCGACCTTTCCCAAATGGTACGAAATTTGCACTGTGAGCTTTAATCAGCATCATTCTCCTCCGTTCAGTTATGTTCCACCAGATCTTTGCTTTAATATCCATGTTTGGTTGCTCGTCCTATGAGCACTTATGAGCTGTTCTGCCCGACGACCGAGCTCTGATTGGACAGCCTGATTTTAACGCGTCCGAATGATGCGGAAATCAGAACAGGCTCCGATAATGTGACATTCACATTAGAGCAGCCTAAAGAGACTGTGAGCATGGTGACCTGTTTGGAGGAAGCTAATGCGGACGTCAGACGGCGCTTTCCTGTGTGTGTACAGAGGAAAGGAATGATTTGAGCTCTCCTGTGTTTCCCGACATTTTAAGCGCTTTGACAGAGCTGAGTCAATCTGAGAGTCTGGTGGTTGGACCGTCGGCGTGACAAACACGATCCGGCAGAGCTAGCAGTGGTTAAGTATTGGTGGGATGAGCTATTGTTTCCAGTAGTGTGCGATTTCTCACAGAATGTCTGTGGGAGAAAGCTCACACTTCCCGAGTCCACGTCATGAGAACAGCGGCCATCGTGCTTCTCCGCGCAAACAAAAGCCCACGTCATTCCACTTGGACTTCACTGCGCCATAAAGAATAAACGTTCAGGTGAGTCCCACTTTGTTTGGATGGTCTCTTTACTGTCCATCCGCTCAGGAGACGTGAGCTTCCCCCCCTCCCCTCACAGACTGAAGCAGATTCACAGAGCGGGTACGGTACTTCCAAACTCGGCTAGTGTCCCAGTGGTCGGTCGTCATAGGTGCTGTATCTCTTGATGTGGAAGCGCCGAACGCGCTCTCTCACCTCCACGCTCTCGTCCTCCTCGCTGTGGGAGTAGCAGTGGGTCCGCCGACGCGTGGCCTCCAGCAAAGTGTTATCCGGGACCGGGAGCGTCTCGTAAAGCAGCGCGTTCAGGGTCTCCTCGTAGATCCTGGCCTCGGGAAACTCCACCTGAAACACAGAGGGCGTTCAAACGTGCAGCGACCCATACACTGCCCGTCTAGGACCAACCACCACGCCACGTTCAAAGTCACTTAAGTCTGATGCTCCATTCAGCAGCTCGCTTCCTAAATGGAGCGGGTTGCTGCCGTGTGATTGGCTGATCAGATAAAATAAAGGTGTGCCGAACGTCACCTACCTTGGTTTGCTTTTTCTCAGTAGCGTAGACGATGGAGGTGCAGCAGACCTCGGCTAACTTGCGGCCCTGGCCATAGAAAGACCAGCAGCAGATCTCGTCGCCGATTACGTCCTTCAGGAACAGCACGCGGCCGTTGTAGCTCAGGGACAGCTTCTCGAACAGTTCGATGTTCTTCAGCAAGTTGTCGTCCGAGTTGCTTAAACCACACGAAATTTGGACCAATGGAACGTTTGACGTGGAAAAAAACCCCAACACGTCTGTCAAGACTGATCGTGTGTGATCTAGATAGATTTACCTGGTGTAGGAATATTTGTTGTTGCCCCGATTGTAGAGCAGCTTCACCACAGGCTGTAACGGAAAGCACAGCACACCGTGATACATCTGCCTAGGAGATACCTATGGAGTGAGATCACTATCTTTAACAAGGGAGCGCAAAATCACTAAATCGAGCAAAAACTAGAACCGCAGGCTTCCGACGTGGCAGCGCGTCTCAGGTCTGTGCTCGTTTCGTAGATAAAAACTGGAAATACGTCAGAGGTCAAGGCTTGGTAGATGATTACTGGAACTATCGATTGCAGGAAGGACATCGGCAGGACAGAATGATTGATAGGAATTAATACAAAATGCAGTAAAGTAGATACTAAAAGCATTATTAAAGCTAAAATGAAGGATAAATGACTAAATCTATGGGCACAGAACAGACTGGAAGACAGTTTTATGATATTAAAAGTAAACTGGGGAACCTCACACTATAGATATCGCTCTGTAAGCACATCTAACCGCGTCGTTGCGTACTTGGAACACCAGAGGGCGCAATGATCATATACGGCACGGGTGTCGAACACTTTCAGCATTATAGTCGCCCTCAGAGGGCCAGTTGTAACTGTTAGGCAGCAAATGTAACGATGTCCTTTCCCACCTTTCTTGAAGCTGCCTTCCATCTGTATCAGTAATTCTCTCCCTGGACATTTTGGAATCATTTGTACCCCTTGCCGCTATAAACCGCTGTCGTTCAACGCTGATGTGGATACACTGCCATCTAGTGGCGGGTGTGATCGAGATAATCCGTACTTGGTGCCGCAATGTATTGTGGGAAATGTAGTTTAGGATGAATATAGGCTTTAACATAGCATAGACTCGTTTGACAAACACCTTTAAAGCTTTGAGTTTGACACATGATATACTGCATAGCTTTCTCATTATGGGGTTATGGGATCATGGAAAATGAAGGGATTTGGGACGTTTAAAGATATTTCATAGCACTTTTCACATCCACAACTGATACAGAAAGCTGTTTGACAAATGGAATGATAACACGGCCTCACACTTTAAGACAGCACTTCATTTACAGTACTAGACATTCAAATTCTTATTGCAGGACACCATTTTTTGTGCGTTTACAAACGAATACAAGACAGACAGGAGGTTCTTGCTAGGCCGAGCGTCCGCACTGCACGTCACAGCAGACCCAATCCGGTGCGTCTGTCTGACTGGCGTAACCAGACCGGTCGCTCCGGTGATGACGCAGGTGTGTCAGCAGGACCAGAGTAGGATTAAGGCAGCCACTTAAGAGGCGTAAACGTCTAGATTGCGTAACGGATTATGATACATGTTCGATTCTGTGCTCACACTCTTAACACCCAGATCTGCACAAGCGCCTTCACGCAGCCTGCTGCTTCATACATGGCTCCGTTTCTGTGATTAATTTCAGCTAAAAGGACGCGCCTCAGAACTGATTTGTAACCGCATACCATGGGGACTTGAATGCGATCTGAGAGAAGTCCGATTCCACGTGGTTTGAGATCTGAGTGGGTCTGACTTTGCCACTGTTGGTTATGCTCGTCTCTGGGCTTTTTAAGCAGAAGCCAACTCAAACTACATGTTCTTGACTACTGCAAATTGAGGTACTGAAATACTTCGAACCTCTAAACAAACGTACTGCACAGATACAACTTGTGCTTCATTAAAATAACAGACAAACCAGATTTGGGGTGTCCACAAACTTTTGTCTGTGTAGCGCATCTTACACACACATCTAAAAGTACTGAATTATGTTAAGACGCAAACGTATCGCAGAACAAAACTCACCCTTGTGCAGCTCTGTATTAATCTCTCTTCTTCTTTCGGAGAGGTGATGACCGGGATAACGCACAGAGCCTTTTGTTCGTTGTCCTGAAAAGCAACAGTCAGGCGTTTTGAAATCATTTCAAGACCTGCATCTCAGGCTAGAATCGTTTGAACTACTTACAGTGGGGCAAAAAAGTATTTAGTCAGCCACTGATTGCGCAAGTAGTGCGTTACGGATGGTAGCCTTTGTTACTTTGGTCCCAGCTCTCTGCAGGTCATTCATCAGGTCCTGCTGTGTAGTTCTGGGATTTTTGCTCACCGTTCTCATGATCATTTTGACCCCACGGGATGAGATCTTGCCTGGAGCCCCAGATCGAGGGAGATTATCAATGGTCTTCCATTTTCTTACAATTGCTCCAACAGCTGATTTATTCACACCAACCTGCTTGCCGATTGTAGATTCACTCTTCCCTGTCTGGTGCAGGTCTACAATTTTCTTCCTGGTGTCCTTTGACAGCTCTTTGGTCTTGGCCATGTTTGAGTTTGGAGTCTGACTGTTTGAGGCTGTGGACAGGTGTCTTTTATACAGATAACGAGGTCAAACAGGTGCTATTAATACAGGTAACGAGTGGAGGACAGAAGAGCTTATTAAAGAAGAAGTTACAGGTCTGTGAGAGCCAGAAATCTTTCTTGTTTGTGGGTGACCAAATACTTATTTTCCACCATGATTTACAATTAAATTCTTTAAAAATCCTACAATGTGATTTCCTGGATTTTTTTTCTCATTTAGTCTCTCATAGTTGAAGTGTAGCTATGATGAAAATTACAGACCTCTCTCATCTTTCTGAGTAGGAGAACTTGCACAATCAGTGGCTGTCTAAATACTTTTTTTGCCCCACTGTATATCATTGTTTTAGCAATGGTATAATGACCATGTATGACTATAAAAGGGTGGCCTGAGACTTTTGCTCAGTACTGGTAAGAATCTTTTAAATTAAGTTAAAAACTAAAGGTTCAATTCTTTCGTTCCCTACAAAGAGATTTTTACATAACAACCTCTCTTTAGCGAGGGTGCCAATACTTTCGTTACAGTCAAGGTTAAAGACGTTCAGAAAGGTTTCCTAACCTGAAGCGCACTTTGACCACTGCTCCTCCAGCCCCTGGATTTGATAGTACTTTGCCTCAGCCAGCAGTTCCATGATGCCCTGCTTGCTCTTGGGCAGGGTACGCTTCCGTCCCGCAAGTAGCGATCAGTACCGAACAAAGTGCTTCCCCACAGCGGTCGATCAAAATCCAACCTGGGAGGAACAGAACGCTTTCGGTTTGTAAGCATAACCACTTATAGGTCGTTCACACACACGCTAATCGGGAACACGCCGTCCTTGGGCGCTCACCTTCCTTTGTCTGTGAACACTTTCCACCTTGCCGCTGAACATGGACTTGAGCAGCGTGTCCTGCCGCGTCAGGACCTGCACGGTGGAGTAGTACAGCGCCCCCCGACGTTGAGCGGACGTACTTCTTGCTCCCCGCGGCACCGCAGCCGGATGCAGCTCACGGACTTGGGACATTGGGGTCGAAGAGAAGACGGTGCTGGTCTGGGGCCGGAGTGGGTGCAGGCAAGCCCTCTCCAGACATGTCCCTCTGTAGATAGATGACCACCCTGCACACGGTAGGCTTGATGTTCCCCGCCGTGGTGAATGCTGCTGGGGAAGCTGCCGGGCCAAGCAGCGCCTCACATAGCTGCAAACCCAGGGCGGGATCAAATGTTAAATACAAATAATACAAATCATTTCTGAAACTTGTGCTACAACAGTGATCAGATCCTGTTGCAGGTACAAACTGTATAAAGCAATAAGGTTGTAATGACAGACATATCTGGCGTAGAAAGTTGTATTAAACACAAAGCATGGAAATGAGGACAGAGTAAACCGAGTGCGAAGAAGGGACAAACCAATGGCCACAAATGCGAAGAGAAACAAGTCAGCGTGCAGAAGTACGGACCAGATGCCCAGAAAAGCGAACCACAGCACACAGGGGACGGACCAGACATGTAAAGAGATGGACCGGCACGGAAAAGAGCAGGCAGAGACACGAACCAGCCAGACGAGTTACTGAGAGAGCAAAAAAACTGCTAGTGTGAATACACCCGAGTCATTGCCAACGTCCCAACGCCGAGTACTCCATACGTACAGAGTTTGGGAATTTAGTTCATAATTTAGTCGGTACAGCATTGCTATAATAATAATAATAATACGTAGTATATAAGTTCGGTATTTATTGCAGAGTACAGACAATGTCAAGATCACACACGCACAATGTCACCCTGTCTGTATTTACATAATATACACATGAATGCTACTTTTGAAAGATTGAATTTCATAAGCGAGCTCACGTGGTGTAACCAAAGCCAAATGCGTGTCAATTTTTCCAGGATTGGGCTGGAGCTTTGCACCCTGCTCTCCCGGACAGGTCTCGGCTCCCCCTGTCCTGATTTGGCTCAAACAGATATGGTTGATGATCATGATGAAGACTATTTCTGTTGTGCCCGCGGTGGCGCAGCGGTTAAAACACTGGACTATTGATTAGAAGGTTGAGGGTTCAAATCCCAGTTCTGTTAGTTCGAAGTCACTCAGGACAAACGTCCCTGCTCGATGTTACAACAAATCGATCTATTTCCTCCACCCGGATGAGACTCAACATTAAAGAACTGAGTAGTTTTATGTATGTAATACTACCATTATTATACCTTGTAATACATTGCTCATCAATTATAACACAACAACGTATTATGCACCATGTAATACTTCCTTCAATGTGTATACGTGCTCCAAATAGTCTTATCCGGACTATTCAGAGAATACAGTATTAATTATACGTTATACTGTGTATGTACAAATAAATAATCAGTTCCACACGCAGTACATTAAAACCAAAACACACACACACAGTTCGAGTGGCTAACAGCTAGCACAAGCTAACACCAAAACACAAACACACGGGACTTTTCAGCTCATAAATCCGATGTCGATGTTCGGTACAATAGAAAATACAGCAAATAAATGAACATACTATAGAAATAATTATGTACAGAAACTTTACCGTGGGAACAAACGACGCCCTAAGTTAGCAAGTAGCAGCAACACGTTTGACGCGTTTCTCTTTTTCTACATCGAAAAACTTTAAGCTGTTTCTACTGCCCCCTACAGAGCAGCCTGGAAACACACTAGTACCGTATAGCGCCATCAAGTGGGTCCCATTACAATTACTACAAACTTACCAACTACAAACTCACACCGGATCACTTTAGGAAGCATTTAGGAGTTGCAGAAAAGAAAATCTTGGTAACAGCTGTTGAATAAAAAACATCCATCTCCTGCCTGTTACTCCAAAGTCTTAATAGTAGCTTATATGCAGTATATTGTACAGGCATGGCACAGGGCACAAGTGGTTTAGCACAGTCGCCTCACCGCTTCAACGAGCTGGTTCGATCCTGACCTTGGGCTCCACCTGTGGTGGCTTTTGTATGTTCTCCTCATGTCTATGTGTGTTATATTCCAAAGACATGCATTAGGTTAACTGGATGACTCTAAACTGGCCCACTATGAATGTGTCTGACTAGTTATTTCCCCACCATGGAACTAATAAAGGATTATCTTACCTTATGTTAGCATCTATGTAGCATCATGTAAACCTTCGAATAGCTATTGATGCTGATGCAATGTTTAAAAACAAACATAATAATAATTAAACTAATATATAGATGGGTTGCAGATAAAGAGAATGAAATTTCATGAACGTCAGTGTCAATGTTAAATTTATACATTTATATTTAAAGATACACTAGATAAACTTCACAACTCGTATCCATGATTCGATTCTCTGTTCTGAGCTGCCCACCTGTGTGCAGTTTGCATGTTCTCCTCGAGTGGGTTCTCTCCAGGTACAGTACTTGAGTTCCTCCCACATTCCAAAGAAAAGCATTAGGTCAGCTGGTCTCTCTAAAGAGCGCCAGTCTAAGTGATTGGGTGTATGTGCCCTGTGATTGACTGGCACCCTAATTGACCCCGGACTCCGGGGGACCCTGCCAGTGGAATTTGTATGTTTTCCCCGTGTCTGCATGGGTTGTACTTTAACTCCAATATTAGAAAAGACCATGCGTTATGTTAATTGGCTGCACTAAATGGGGTCTGACTAGTATCGATGTACATTGATGATGCAATATTACATAAAACAAATGGAATCTTGTGCAAACAACCCTGAACTGGATTAAGCCTATATGTAAATCAATGAATGATTAATATTATCTCTTTTATAGCTGCGGACATTTGGGCTTAAACGGCTTCCCATGTTTATTCGACAGCCGTGTCCGTCCCATGTAATAGCCATACTTGAAGGTCAACGGCATTTATACTCGGATAGGTCAGAAAGACCCGCCTACTTTGCGGCTCTCAGAGCTGTGGTTGGTCAGCTTCCCTGTCCGTCATTGCATATTAAACCAATCACGGTCGTTTTTCCTTTCCCACTTGCGCTGTAGTGGACGGGTTTGCCTTCCATTCAAGATGTCGGCGGTGTGTGTGTATACCCGTGTGTGTGTACGGGCGAGCCGGGGCACCTCCTCAGGCTAAGTGGCGGAAATGAGCGGCGCTGGGGACTCCCACCGCGCTGGAGGTAAGTCAGGAGACTGTCGGCTGAAGAGAGCAGAGCAGGGACAGGGAGGTGGTACGGGCGGGCTGGCTTCAGGCTGTTCTTCAGCAAAACGCTTCAGCAGCAGAAGAGTCAGGTAGCGTTTAACCTCGTAACGTCGTCTGCTCGCTTACGCTCGAACCGGTTCGCTATGTCTCCAGGTTTTTATCAAGCAGACAAGCACATTTATGTGACATAATAAATATATAGGAAACGTCTTGGAGTCGTCATTTCTTTCGTTAAACAACGCGCGATGTCATTGTAATCCTTGAATGAAGTTTGACGTTAAGGCGAAACAGGCGGGCTGTGTTTCAAATCTGTCTCGGTTACCGCAGAGTGCACTGCGATAGTGACCGTTAGAGGGCGTTTTCTCTGTGCCGTATGTAGTGGTGAAGTGAGAAACGTCTTGGAGTCGTCATTTCTTTCGTTAACAACGCGCGTGTCATTGTAATCCTTGAATGAAGTTTGACGTTAAGGCGAAACAGCGGGCTGTGTTTCAAATCTGTCCTCGGTTACCGCAGAGTGCACTGCACGGACCGTTAGAGGGCGTTGCTCTGTGCCGTATGTAGTGTGAAGGTGTAGGGAATGTGGCTGCGTTTGGAATTCGGCCAGTGTCACAGCTAGGATGCTGCGTTATCCTCGATGTTAAACGGCTGCTAGATCAAAACATTGCAATTTTAACGTGTTATTTAGTACAGGCTGGTGTTTTTTCGTAGTTTTCCCATATACAGGATGTGTTTTCATCAGCGTACTCTTAATTAAAAGACAATAAATAATAATGACACATTACATGCCTCTAGGTAAACCTGTTACCGGTGCTTTTGTGGTATAAATATAAAATATATGAATCTGTTGATGCTACGTCTATAAAACGTCCTGCTTTGTGCTTTATGTCCTTATGTATATGTCATAACATGTCATATCTGTTAATGTTTTTTGAATGACTAAGTTTCATTCGCGTCAGGGTGGCTTGTGTGATTTTATATGATCTGTTGTGTAGATAGAAACAACGCTCACTGCTCTCTAAAGATATGTATGCATGGCATGTATGTCCTTCTTGACACCTGTGTTGTAACACATGACACACAGACCATGCAGCTGCTTGTGGTTCTTAATCATTTTAGTAGTAACCATATGAAGGTCAGCAGTGGGGGGTATCGGACACAAGTACTGAATTTGAAAGGGAGAAGCCATGTCAGAGAGAATGCACTTGCATGCGTAATTGTGTTTGTAATTAAATGGCTGAAGCACTCACTGTCCTCAAGAGACATCGGCACTAAACGACTGATATGGAAAGAAAGATGCTGAGTATAGACTTTTCCACTTTAAACTCTGCATTTGCAACTCCAGTGAAGGCTGTAAAGTGAAGAGTGTACGTTTGCCCTAAATGAATGATTATCCGTGTCCTTCTCAGGGCCAGCCTCCTCCTGCCGGGGAAGGAAGCGCCGACCAAAAGCAGGATGACCAAAGCGAGGAGAAGAAACGGAAAGAAAACACGGCGTACGCAAAGAAGATGGTGCTTCGCCTGGCGGGGCTTATGGGACTCGGAGGGGCAGTCGGGGTCGTCTACATCTTCGGTAAGTTCATCTTTGACAGCCTCGTACCGGCAGGTTTGACGTGTGGCTTGGATTCTAAGCAGATGGATGTTTTGTTGGAATGGTTGGGTTTCTTGGATTGTAAGGAATATACGGCTGGATATATTCGTCAAGCTCTCAGAAGAATGTTTTGTTTTTTTCATGAAGGCCGTTGATTGGAATTAATTTTGGTTGGATTATTGGATTGGTTTGTCCTTTGACGTCTGATACTGTGGATGACAATACACCTGAGGATGACCTGAGATTCAGGTGTGCACTGCTGTAGACTAGGTTTTCCAAATTTATTCCCATTTTTATTCATTGACCATACATTACCATAGTCACACAGTAGTGTAGATACTTTGCACATAGTGCTTTATTCGAAACGTTATTAATTAAAACACAATGAGAAAATGTAGTACAGTACTGCCTTGTACAATACAGTCATTCTTATCTTTGTCTTTTATAAGCTTGAAACACTTACCCAAAACAAAAACAATTTTTTTTCCTACTTTTCAAGACTGCAGTTCTCCTTTCTGTCACCAGATGTCGCAAGGGTTTCACTTGTAACATTCCGGCATTCAGACATGAATTAGATTTATTTAAGACTGATTTTTAGTCCCTGTTATTGGTCAGAGTGTTATTGTTCAGTCTGGTTGATTTATCGGTTTATGTAATTTATATATATGTAAATATCTAATCGGCCAATCACACGGCAGCAACTTGGTACATTTAGGCATGTAGACTTGAACAAGACGAGCTGCTGAAGTTCAAACCGAGCATCAGAATGCGCAAGAAAGCTGATTTGAGTGACACTGAACGTGGCATGGTGGTTAGTGCTGGTGTGAATGTTTCACAAACTGCTGATCTACTGGAATTTCAGAGACAATGGTCTGAAAAAGCGAAAGTATCCACTGAGCGGCACCAAAATTGCGCAATAGGGGGTCATTCTGTAGGCAAAAGGCGTTGTTTATAAACTGACCAGTGTGTGTCTGCGTACGGGCATAGAAGGTGATGAGAAATGAGGATGTGACAGCACTGTGACTAAGTTTTGCTTTGTCTTCACAGGTAGCAGCTCTGTGGATGAGCAGGGAAATAAGGTAGGTACACGTCTAAAGAAACACCGGCTCCTCATATCAGTGTCGGGTCAGAATCGGTAACCTGATTCCATGTACAGAGCAGACAGGTTTATCACCGTTTGTGACAGGCTCGTTAGATGTCCCGGGGTGGCACACTTCCTCACCCCTTGTCCATTCCCGTGCCACTTCCGTGTTACACCTCTGAGTGGTCGTTAGAAGACCCGGGTGGGCTGCTCCTGCCTCTTTGGGGCTCTTTTGGGCACACTTTTCAGGGGAGTGTGAATGAGGATGAGGAGAGGTCTCAAAGAGCCTGGCTGTTCACACGTCAGGGATGTGAGGGGCGTTTACGACTCGCTGCACTTCACAGGGAGGGGGCGAGTGGAGTGTGCCAGGGTCCGAGGGTGTCACATGTCATACCTGTGGGCAGCTCTACCCAGTAGACCAATATAGAGGTTGTGTGAATCAAGAACAGGCCGCCTTCAGTTCAAGCAGCGTGGCTGTGTTCTGACCACTGGTAAGGAATCCTGAATGGTGGCCTTGTATGGTAAAATGCAGCTTTTCAGCAGCGGCAAAAACTCCCTGACCAATCACCGTCGCTTCTGATGTTGGCATAGCAACAACCAAGATGTGTGAGTGTTGTTCCTTATAAAAGTACCTAATGCTTGTATGTTTACTTATTCATTTAATTTATTTATCCATCCTTATACAGTCACGATCAGCCAAATTAAACCTTAAGGACATAATGCACCAGTGCAAAGCTGTTAAACACTTCATTAACACTTGTGCTCGCCTTTGACCCAAGCGAGGCGTCCAAGTTATGGACCATGTCCTAAACAATGGAATTTGTATCGAAACCTGAATAACTGCTCTTCAAGGGCAGACAAAGCCGTGCGTCACTGAGATCGGTCACTTCAAAGAGCGCTTCCTCACACAGATTCCTCGAGAGATCCTGCCCTGCTTGTAGAACCATGTTACCTGTGTGCTGTCACCTTGAAAGGGCACACTCCTCGCGTGGGCGTGATATCAGTGGAGACCTGTTTAGGATTTAACAGGGCCTGTGGTTCACGTTCACACCTCTCCCGCTGGATCTGAGGCTCTGGGAGCAGGAGACGTGTGATCAGGCCTCCACAACCTTCATCCTGTTCGTGGATTGTAAACGTTTATGGCTTCGGGGACAGTGGCTTGTCCACAGACGTGCTTCTGTTAGCATTTAGCTCAAGGGCTTGGTGACAGTAGTCCGTCCGCTCAGCTGAACCTCCAGTGCTCATTCGGGATTTAGGAGTAGCAGTTATTAGAGCATATAAACGCCCCCTAGTCCTGCTACGGTCTCATAATAGCAGGCCAGCGAGTTAGTGACTAGTGACCGTTTGCTCACGCGTGTGGGGGTATATATTATCCATTTATTTAATAATAACCAGTAATAATTAATAAATAACTTGAACGTAACACCCATATTATTTATTTAATATGCTTGGGCCAGTAATCACTATTATGGCTACTGATTACTATTTTAAATAAGCGGATATTGTTTTTATTTTATTTTTCTCATGCTAGCTGTGTACGTTTTATGATCCCGTGCCCTTTAAAGGACACACTTTCACAGCTCTGGAGGTGAGAGCCTACCTTCAATAATGATAGCCTTTATTTTGCACACTTTGCCATGTTGGTGTGAGTGTGCCTAGAATGAGGTGTGTGTTCGGGAGCACCACCTCGGCGTAGCTCGTCTTCGGGGCACACTTCACACTCCGGTGTGACGTCATAGGTGAGAAACGTGGAGTGTGCCTGACCGTTTGGTGTGACTAATTGGCTGTGAAAGGGTCTGCCTTTTCTGTTGTTAAAAACCTCTCTTCATTACTGGACTCTTAGACTGGCATTGACCAGAAGGACTGCCGGAACTATTTTTGTTTCGATTTAAAGGACACGTCCTTCACCCGTCCCTGCCCCTGTCACGTCATGCCGCCAGTTAGCAATCTATCTGCAGGCAAGCCGTGTGATGGTGCGAAAGGCACACTTCTCAGTTAGCCGCTGCCTTCGTGTGGGAGCTGGGAGCGAGTCATGTGCAACTCCCACCCTACCTGTCTGAAATCACCCCGTCGTCCGCCTTTTGGGCCAGAGCAAACCTCACAGAGCGCCAGAGGGAGGCGGGTGTGAAGTGTGCCATGGTGTGAGGTGCTGCTCTTCTCACCTCAGGGCTTTAATTTGAGGACGGTGGTTCGAGGCGATGGCGCGGGAGCCAGAACTCAATCCCGTTCACATGCTTTTACTGCTGTGGCCAGGAAACGATTATTTTATCCTGATCAGCCCTTAATAAACCCCAGTTGGTTCCTCATACCTCATGTCTACTCGCACAATGCTAGGGCTGAACCTCATGCTGCTTCCTGGACCCAGATTTATGTTAAAACCTAATTTTTTTAATACAGTATGGAAAGGTATGGAACAATCCTACAGTGTTTGTGTCTAGGCTCTCTCTGGACTCTTGAACATGGGAAATAAATTACAGAAAATCTTAAATGTGTGTTTATTCTTCACTTCATTCTTAAGTAAAAAGTTACAAACGTGTTATTGCTCAAAACTTCTTAAGACTTTTTTTAAGAATTACTTTATGAACAAGTGGTATTCTTGAAACCAAGACGTTCTTAAATGTTTTTTTAAACTGATGATGGCCTTCCACTCGCCTTGAGGCCTTTTCAAACCGAGTCCGTTGTTTACACGCATAAATTGCGCACGATCAGGCTGACCAATCAGAGCTCGGTTGCTGGGCAGAACAGCTCATGAGAGCTTATAGGACGAGCAACAGGCTGCCTCTAAAAACATGGGTATTAAAGAAAAGATCTGGTGGAATAGAACTGAAAGGCTGGAGAATGATGGTGATAAAGCTCACAGGGACTGGATGGAACCGTTTCTAGGAACCGTATTTATCTAAGTGCTTTCTAATGTCCATGATCACAGAAACACAAACTAGAGCTTCCTGCACTCATCTTCACTCAGGTCTTTGTTTTTTTTAAGTTGATGATGAGAAAAAGACACGGCGAGACACATTAAGAGACGGGAAATTAAAGAAAGCAAAAGGGGACGGGGAGATTTCAGAGTGTTTAGACAAAAATCGTGTCGGACTTTGTGTGACGGTCCCACTACCTTAAAAAAGGACTTTAGGCTGTAAGAGTTGAAGGTAAATTTACAACCTTTAAACAGTTTAGTTATTGGAAATAAGTCTTTCAACCCAGAAGCTTAAAAGCCTTTTAAGGTCATCCTTAAGTGCGTAAGTGGAGCTTTGTGGGATTTGGAGTGGGAGAGGGTCAAGTCCTCTCAAACCCGGGGCAGATCCTCTCACCCTTCCAACAACGAAGATTTTCTTAAGACGTTCTCGGATATTATCTTAAGCATTTTGTTTTGAGAATTGTATTTAAAGACATTCTTATGAACTTCTTAGTATCTGCTTTAAGAACCTTCTGAGGATTTTCTGAAGAAATCTCTGTGAATCCAGCCCCAGGTCCTTGTTGACTTGGTGACAGTTGAAATTTGGCTCGGTGAGCTTCTTCCAGGTAATCACTGCAACGATTTGAATATGTAGGCTGTGGCTACGTGGTTTGTTTGTTTTTTTGCAAATAAAAAGTGTCCGCAGGGTAAAACTCGCGTAGTTAATACTTTATCCAGACCCAAGACGCATGAGGAGTGTAAACGGTGTCATTACGTGCACTTCCCTCCAGAGGGCGTGCATGAACTTCTAACAAACCTCGATCCTGGTCCAGCAGGTGGCAGATTTGCCCTGGTTTATATTTTGCATCCTGTACAGTCGTCTTCACTGGCAGACCGTGTGCGATTTGACTAAAGTCCAGGACACCACTTGTTTGGTTTTTGTTGACAGAGAGATTTGGCACAAGGTCTAAGCAGTCTGTAACAGGGCTTGTCCAGAGTAGATCCTGAGCTGTTTTTAATATCTGTATGAAATGACTGTACGCCTCTCGCTGCTCTGTGTTTACTAACATGTCTGCTGTGCAGATGTGGAGGGGGAGTGGGCTCTTGAGGAGGCCTTTGTTTCAGATGCAGCTAAATATTCACAATCTGTATCTGCCATTGATCGACTGGTTAGTTTCGTGCACACCTAGTTAAAGAGAAGGGTAAGGACTAAGATTGAATGAACTGAATGAACTTTGGTTCACTTGAGGATTTCTGTGTAAATGATTTGACACTCGTGGCAACATCCGGTGCGGACGGTTTCACCCCGGGCCCTTTGTTCTAGAACTTTCCAGGCATTTTTGAGTTTTTGTTTTTTTGCAATACCGCCTGCCAGTAAATGAAGGCTTGCTTCTCTTTTGCATTATCTAATATCATTTCCTTCCCCCAAACTCTGAGCGTTGGATTTGATGGCTAGGCTTAAAGGATGGGACTTGTCTAACAGGTCATTGTTTGCAAGGAATTTGTCAATGGAAGCGCGCCGTGCGTGACCCGACACGTTTCACGAGTGGGACCTAAATAGAAACTTCGGAAGCTGATTTCTAAGCAGTTCTGTCATTTCTCAATCTGTTCGCGAGAACCTCTGTTTCTGTTAAACTGCGAGCTTGAAAAGTCCCTGAAAGTGTCCTGTTGTGAACCGACGGCTGGATCAGGAAGGAACGAGTATTAGGTAGCATCAGGATAACTGCAGAGAGTCAACCATGGTTTTATGTTTAGAATTTGAGCTCTTTTCCGGTTGCCTGACTTTCTCTCTCGCTCTCTGTTTTCAGATTCGGGATGAGTTTGATAAAGGTAAGTCAAACGCTTCATGTCTGTTACTGGAGTTTGCATTGAACAAATAAATAAGAAACCCAATTGCATGGCTTGACTTAACGTGTGCTGTTGGCCTGTAGAACAAGACATTTTGAGCCCGAGTTCCTCATCTGTATTTGCTTAGCTCTTGATGCCTTGATATCTTGAAGCATCAGTGTGTTGTTCTCCAAATGTACCTTGGAATGATTTGCAGTGTTTCTGTCTCATTCCTGGATATTCCAGATCCTTCTCTGCAGGTACGCACCTATTAAGGCCTTTCACACCGAGTCTGTCTGTTACACACCTCAAGTTTTGAAAAAGAACACGTGTATATTAACGCAGTCCTTCACACCGAGTCCGAAACTCTGTAAAATTCTTAGAATTTTAAAGTTCGAATTCTGATTTATTTGAAGTCGGACTCTAATATCAGACACAATATCAGATTTGATGCAGTTGCATTTTCGGAACACCAGAGGGTGCAGTCGTACGTCATGCGTACGAGTTTAGGTTCGTAAGTATACGTTATTTTGAATTGTCATTCGTTGGAAATAAAAAAGGGAATGTTCTTTTGCTCAGTTGTGTTTAAGTTACAGTAGAGCATTTTATTTCTAATTTTAAACCATTGTTTCTGGTATGTGTTTCAAGTTGCAGAGGATTATATTTATAAAGGTTAATCAACTTCACTTCAGAAAGAAAAAAACGTAACAAATCGCGTATCGAATCGTGAGCAGAGCCCATTGCTGCACCCATAATTAGTTTAGTACAGTGTTTCCCAACCTTTTTGAGCCACGCCACGCCACATTCGAAAAATCACAAGGCACACCACCAAACAAAAATGTCACAAACAGTACATTTATTGAAGTATAATAAATCTAGTCTCGATTTACTTAATTTGCTTACTCTGTGTGAAACCTGGGCCTGTTCAGTTAAACACAAAGCTGATATCTTACTCCTGTCTAGTGGAAGAGAATGTCATTATTCGGCCTTTGGCTGCCCGCCGCTGGCTTAGAGAACCAATCAGGTGAAAGTGGACAATCTTCCACGGCACAGTGGTTGGGAAACACCGGTTTAGTCTAATACAGTAATTGTTATATTTGTGTTTTTAGAAAACACACTTTATAAAATGAGAATGGAACGTTACCGTGTTATTTTCTGCCTTTCGCGGATGCGATTCTCATTTGTCAGCAGGTGTTGCAATCATTCAGACGTGAATTAGTTATATAGAAGGCACATATCGTTTCATAACATAAATCCTGTTATAAGATCACGGACGGTGTTTTGAAGCAATGATGCACTGCGGCGAGGACGACCTCAGACGTAGCTGTGTTGAGAGCTCCCGTGACTCCAGTGGCCACCGCCCAACGTGGGTGTCCGGTACAAACCGTTTTAATTAAGATGGCGGAAAAGATTCTCAGGAAAGCCCTTGAACTGCCTGCAGATGGGGGAAGCGATGTTGTCTCAGAGCGGAATGGGCAGCCAGCGGTGCTTTCGAACGCGATTACTAGCTTGGCCGTATGGCTCGGTGCAGGTTGTAATTGCGTAATTAGCAGCACGCGTGGCCTGAAGCGTTCCGGTACCTTGATTTATAATCGGCGAGCCCGGGGACGCTAAAGCGTTAAAAGCCATAACGAAGGCCGGTGATTACCTTAGAGACCTGGGTGAAACACCAAGTCCCTTAGGGGAGCGAGTAGTGGCTTAGCCGCCTTCTGTCACGCCAGCCGTGCTTCATCAGCAGAAGGAGAGCGGAGAGATGCGGCTCCAGCCCCTTAGCACCACGGTCCTCGGGGAGCTCAGTAAGCGTCACTCTGAAGCCCCTGTCACCGTGCCAAGTGACGGTATTCTGTCCAGGGTGCATTGAGCGGCGTGTCGGGTGTTAACATGTTTCGCTCCAGCTTTACCAATAAAACTCGGTCGTGCTCGTAGGGAGATGCCGAAACGTTAGCGCACGAGTTATTTTGCTGTTGGATTTGCGCCAAAGCATGGGCGCTCCTTATGACCTCGTTCCGCACTTTTGTTTGCAATCCGATCATTGAATGTGTCGTGTAGAGGTTATCGGATTACTCCAGTAACTCGTTGATGGGATTACTGACAAAATTTCCTGCGGTTATCGGATTATTAAGGCGAAATAATAAACTGCAGAAGGTGAACCCCTCCATAAACGCTCACGTAACGATACGCTCCTGTAAGAGGTCATCCTGATCTGACCCACCGGCACCTCGTAAGGACAGAACCCACGCCAAGTTGTGACAGATGTTTTACAGAAAGATGTTTCTTGGCGTCATAGGATTGTGAATAAACAAGTACCACTAAACGTTCTACCATAGATAAAGCCGGGAGGCAGTTCATGGCGTTAAAACCGAAAGAAACAAACCACCACCAGTATGTGGTTCCTTACAGACGTCGTATGCTCTTACACAGACAATGCCACCAACAACCAAGACAAACACACGGTGCTCTGAATACGTGGCCAGGATGACCGACCATGTGCCCTATGAAGCTCTTAAGTCCAGACGGGAGATGCGGCAGCAGGAGACTGCACCAAGCACTTTTTTTCTTTAAACTGCCAACGGTTTCCAAAGTGGGGTGAAAGGAATAGCTTCCTAAAGAAAGGTAGAGCAGAAGAAAGGCAATTGGGTAATAATGGCCCTTGGCAAACTAGGAGAGCATATGCTATGCCAGTGCCAGATTAAAGGAGGCCTTTGTTGAGGCCGGGGGCCCAGCCATCGATCTTTCGCTCACTCCCTCCATCCCATGCATTTCAATGGATGTCCCTCTGGAGAGCCACAAAGCTTCTGGGCAACAATAGGCCTCCTCTCCATTACGCTGACAAACAAGGTTAGGAGAAGGGATTCTTCAAAGCGTAGCCGCTTGTTGCACTGCGTTTTTTTTCTCATTTGGTGTCTCCTTGGATCAGCTTTAACGCTGCTTTTTTTTTTTTTTTTTTTATGCAAACCGTCAAACTTTTTAGTTGAGTGGCCCTTGTGCTACGCCTTTGTAGTAAGACGTTTTTAAACTGAGAATTGTCACACTGTAATGCCGTAATGAATTGTCTGTAAGGTCAATTTTTGTTCTCCATACTAAAAGGAACTTCATTAGGAGCACCTCGCTAGTACCAGGTTGGAACTCCTTTTGCCTTCAGAACTACCTTAATTCTTTGTGACATAAATTCAAGAAGGTGCTGGAAACATTCCTCAGTGGTTAATATGGACCGGTCTGCGTTCTGCTCGGACCTCTGGCCATTCTCCAGGCATTTTCATTTCTGCCCTCACTGGATATCTTCTCTTCATCAGACCATTTTCTGCAAACCCTAGAGGTGGCGCTGGGTGTGAAAATCCCAGAAGATCAGCAGTTTCTGAAAATCTAGCATCATGCCACGTTCAAAGTCACTTAAATCGCTTTTCTCGCCCGTTCTGATTTGCTCAGTTTGATTCAGCAGCTCGTCTCGATCATGTCTACGTGCTTAAATGCATCGAGTTGCTGCCGTGTGATTGGCTGAGTAGACTCGTTTTCTGTCATTCAGATGTGAGTTAGATATGCATAGGACAGATTTTTATGTCTTGTTCTAATCCCTAAGACCTTAAAGCGAACAGACGGTGGTCGGACGGGCATTAACCGGTGCATACCTGCATTTACAACCTGTTATGGGGACTGTATAGGAACGCTGCATTCTGCATGAAGATCTACATTCTATATGAAAGCATGTCAGAGAACCACAGTTCATCATTTGCTTCAGCCACTTTGCTATTTGCTTATGAATGTGGTGTAACTCCCTCGGCTCACGGCCACTACTTGACGCCAATTAGTTCTCTGGAAAAAAAACCGGCCGATCGTCGATCATACAGTTGCATCTATTCAAGCTGTGCTTATTATTTGGGCTTACATCTTCTGCTCTCTCTCTTGCCTTAGAAAGTTCCGGATTATTGCAGCAGCTTAAGAGAACGTTCAAATATTTAAGATTACAGGACACGGTGAGTAATTAAAAAACCACTTGGTCCTTTCGAACACCATGTCATGCAGGTGATCTTCGGTACGATATAAACCGACTAAGTGTGTGAGTACGCTCCTGGTGCAGATGATCATCGAAGCCCCACAAGCCAAAGCTTCTGCCTGACAGCTAAAGGAGCCGCGGACTATCAGCCTCCCTATTACCGTGGTGATCGAAGGCTCACCGACGTCCTCATTCATCCAGAGTGGTCGGGTATGTACGGACCCCTGCGCTTCTATGGATTCTAGAACTCCGAGAAGGAGAGTTTGTCCCATAACGCTTATGTTATTAGGGGAAAAAAATTCAGGCACCGCTACATTGACTGAAGTAAACAGTGGCTACAGTAGGGAAAAGAAGTATTGAGTCAAGCCATGATTCTTTTTTTTGCAAGTTCTCTACTTAGAAGATGAGAGAGGTCTGTTAAGTTTCATCATAGCTACACTTCAAACTATGTGAACAAAATGAGAAAAAATTCACGGAAACTTACAATTGTAGAGTGTTTAAAGATTTAATCGAAATCATTTGGTGGAAAATAAGTAATTTGGTCACCCAAAAACAAGCCAAGATTCATGGCTCTCACAGACCTGTAACTTTTCTTTAAGAAGCTCTTATGGTCCTCCACTCCGTTACCATGGATTTAATGGCACTGTTTGACTCGTACTGTATAAAAGACACTGGTCATCAGCCTCCAACATCTAGACTCCAAACTCAAACATGGCCAGACCAAAGGACACCCAAGGAAGAAAATTGTAGGGACCTGCACCAGGCTGGGAAGAGTGAATCTACAATAGGCAAGCAGGTGGCGTGAATAAATAAACTGTGGGAGCAAACTGTTAAGACCTACAAGACCATTGATAATTCCCTCGATTGGGCTCCACGCAAGGATCTTCATCCCGTGGGGTCAAAAATGATCATGAGAACGGTGAGCCAAAACTCCCAGAACTACACGGAGGGACCTTAGGAATGAATGCAGAGAGCTGGGACCAAAGCAACAAAGGCTACCATCAGTTAAACACCCTACGAGAGGGGACTCAGATCCTGCAGAGTGCCAGGGCGTGTCCCCTTGCTAGCCCAGTACAGTCCCAGTTCGTGCGATTTTAAGGCCAAAAGCTCCTTCCATCAGTGAGAGCATTGAAGATGGAACGTGGCTGGGTCTTCCAGCATGACAATGATCCCAAACACACCGCTCGGGCAACGAAGGAGTGGCTCCGTAAAAAGCATTTCAAGGTCCTGGAGTGGCCTAGCCAGTCTCCAGACCTCAACCCCATAGAAAATTTGTGGAGGGAGTTAAGTCCATGTTGCCCCAAAACATCACTCCTCTAGAGGAGATCTGCATGGAGGAATGGGCCAAAATACCAGCTACAGTGTGTGCAAACCTGATGAAGACTTATAGGAAACGTTTGACCTCTGTCATTGCCAACAAAGGTCATGTTACAAAGTATTGAGTTGAACTTTTGTTAGTGACCAAATACTTATTTTCCACCATAATTTACAATTAAATTCTTTAAAATCCTACATTGTGATTTCCTGTTTTTTTTTTTCTCATTTTGTCTCTCATAGTTGAAGTGTAGCTATGAAGAAAATTACAGACCTCTCTCATCTTTCTAAGTAGGAGAACTTGTACAATCAGTGGCTGACTAAATACTTTTTTGCCCCACTGTATATGATCAGACCTCATTTAAACTGTGTTTTCATGTCTTGCATTTACACTTGGAACGCTTCTCCTTATTCCCTTAAACGAATCAGAAGTAGATTTAATGACGTAACGTTTGGAAGTAAAATGCTGTTAAAATGTTGAATACTGTAAGAACCCTGATTCGGCTTACTGTTTGGTTTCAGTAAGTAGTTTGTGGGTCTGATCAGGTTCTAATAAGCTAGCCTACCGCCCTAGGTATCCGGGTTTGTGTCCCACATCCACTATCCACACTTAGACTCGTGCCAAGTGTTCCCTCGGGAGAGTGCCAGAGCCCCTGAAAAGCGAAGATAAAGGAAAAGCGTGCTTAATACGGGGGGTGGGGGTGGTTGTGGGGGGTGCTTGGGGGATCGCGCCGTGGACCACGTGAGCATCTCATAGCTCCACCTAAAGAGCTTTGAGCAGTCAGATCTTAAAAGCAGATATGAACACAAATCCAAAATCACCCGTCAGTTTCTTGTCAGCACACAATTAGTGCCTTATCCCTAACTATAATCTGTTTTATAGTTTATTTGGTTTATTATATTTTATGTTTATGGCTTCTGTGTATTTATACTATTATTAGAAACTTATTAAATATCTTTTAGTTCTTAGTTATGTAATCTATGCCTCATAAGGAGGTTTGGTCCCTTTTTGAGTCTTGGTCCTCCCAAGGTTTCTTCCTTATAATGTTTCGGGAGCTTTCCCTTACCTCCATCTCCCTAGGCTTGCCCGATTTCGGCTTTGGACTTATATAATAGAAGGTAATGAGAATAAGAAAATAATAAAGCTGCTTTGAGACAATGCTCCATCGTAAAAAGCGCTATAGAAATAAATCTGATAAATCTTTTAATCTGATTTCAGTCGGTTTTCCCAAGAATGCCAGGTCTGCTTCATCTAAGAGACTTTGGTTCTTTTGGGCTTGTTTCCATAGACCTGGTTGTTCGTTTCTCTCGTGGGATCTGGCAACCCTGGAATTAAACGCAGCCCTTGCGAAATTGCTACCAAACACTAGTGGGGAAACGGATACGTAGCTTACACTCGAGAAAATGAAGAATTTCCTTATTTAGTATTAAAGCTTGACGTCTACATCACATCTTTCTGTGGGATTATCATCTGGGTCCGAAGTAGAAATCCGATTATTGCCTAATCCTAGTCATCTAAACCCAGAGCTTTAACGTTATCGGATTCCCCAAGTGCATATCAGCTCCTTGATCGGATTCCTGACCAAATCTGATTTTCTGCTGTGAGCTGAAGTCCTGTCCTAAAGCCGGTGTGCCCGTGTCTCGTCTAGTTGGCCACAGGCTGGCGTTTCAAGAAGAGGCCGGGCATAGAGTACCTGTTTCAGCAGCTGGCACCTCTTTATGAGATAGTCATCTTTACATCGGAAACAGGCATGGTAAGTACAGGCTTCATTCTGTTACACTGAATCAAAAGTGTTTGTCTGCAAGAAAAACGCAGCCCAGTTATGGTAATGAAATCCATGGTGGTTTGAAAGGGGGCACCGGTGAAGGCGATGTTGTGGTAAGTGGCACACGCTGTGATGGTAATGCAGCTCTGTCCTTTGGCTTGTTGTCCTTTTCTCTTGGATCAATGTCAGTCAGGCCTGGCTGGTTGTGTGATGATCCTCTCTGTAACCAAACAAGCCTTTTATACTCGGCACACGCCTTTATTGTGTCAACGCTGAGATGTAAATAAGCCGTGCACACGGTTTAATTGGGCTTCTGTTTTGCAATCTGTTGTTGTTGTCGCTGTCGTCTTTCACTGACCAGGACCGATAAGTCGATGTCTGTTAGGGCATGTCAGGCCAGGCCGGGCCGGACCAGTGGCCTCTTGGAGCTCGGCTAAACATTTCTGTTTAAAGAGACGTTTGACACGTCGCATCTGTAGAGAAGAGTTCTTGGACGCGGGCAGTGAACTCGCTCGTTGGCTTTGCTGTCGCTGTTTTCACTCAGGAATCGGCTGAGGTCCAACATTCTTCGGATTTTTATTTCATTTAGAGGCCGTGATAAGCAGAAAAATGTTTGCACTCTAAGCATTGTGGTTTGGTTTGTAGCAAAAGCAGTGTTTTGTTTTTAACACAACCTAATACAGTTCTTCTGTTATACATGTATAGCATGATTAGATATTTGGTGGCAAACATTATTTCTCCCCATTTTGTCCAAGCTTGGTCGTGTCTGATCATGTCTTAATCGCAAAAGTTGTCACCCTCTCCCCCGAAAAAACAAATACTAGTTTGTAGCCACACTGAGTGCATTTACTTCTACTTAATAATCCGATCACAGTCTGATTTCTTCAGTGAAGTGGCCATGTATACGTCATGTTCCAGTACAGAAATCAGATTCAGAAATCCGATAGAGAGCGGGATTTTACTCCAGTAATCAGATTACTCATAGCATGTATACCAGTTACCTGATTTCCCAAGCTGACACGGTTGCCAGGTCCGCCTATTCTAAAGACTGCTTTATTTGGATTCTTTTTTCCATTGACTGTGACGGGTTTTTTATGTTTGGTTGTTTTTTTCATAGACCTGGTAGTGTTCTTAACTCGCGGGATCTGACAACCTCGGAATTAAACGCGCCAAGGCTGCGTAACGGCTATCGAACACTTCGTGGAGACTCTGAAAGGCTGTGTATAGTCGAGAAAGTGAAGGATTTGTGTATATAAGATCAGATTTTCGGCTGTTATCGGATTATTAAGTGCATGTAAACGCACCCCGTGCTTCAGGGGTAGGATACAACCAGAAAATACAGGACATTCTGGAAAAAAGACAGATAAAACGTCCTGTTGGCATGGTGTAAAGTATTTAAAAAATCAAAACATATATAAATTATACAGTACTGTGCAAAAGTCTTGGGCCACCATTAGATTTGTTGCTTTATCAATGCTGTAACGATATAACACATGGTCAAAGATTGGACCCTCCCCAAAAAAGTCCTCTTTTCCACTGTTCCTCATTCTAATCTTTGTGAGCTTTAGCATATCTGATCCATGTCACCCTGTTCCCCTTCTGAACAAAGTGGTTTCTTGGCTGCTACCCTTCCAAAAACACCAGTCCTGATCGAGCTTCTTCGGGCTGTAGAAGGACTACTTGGCCTCCAGATGAAGCTCAGGTGTAAGGGGAGGTCACCCTAAATACTATCCACTGTAGCCTGTAGAGGCTATTTTTTCAAATCTACATCTGGTCATTATAGCTTTAGCTAAATCAGTATTATATCTAATCTAATGGTGGCCTAAGACTTTCCTATGGGGACTCTCCGGTGTCTCTTCTGATGTGCCCACTTTGATGGGTATCTCTTGAATGCCTGATCCCCACACTCACTGTGACTCAACTTCTCATAAACTGTGCCCCTGAGCAGACGGCGTACCCCCTGATCGACAGCATCGACCCTCAAGGCTTTGTCATGTATCGCCTCTTCCGGGACGCCACACACTACATGGATGGCCATCACGTCAAGGTAAACTTTATTTGCTTCCTCGCAGTGTTCATTTCGTGGGCGAATGATTTGCGTCCTAGTTTTCGTCAGCGACATTTTTTTTCTAACGAAAACGAGACAATGACTAAACTAAGATGAATGAAAAATGACAAACTAGAACGAAATGAATGAATACTTTTGTGAACGAATAAAAATGAGACGGAAATGTTTGGCAGAGGCGACATCCAATCAGATCTGACACGTTAGGAAGAGATCCAATCATAACTTGAGTTTGTGGGAAGGCGGGACGAGTCGGGTAGCGATCCAATCAGTAACGCGGTAAGACGCAGACGTTTGATCTGACCCCGGGAAGATGGTACCAGCTCAACAATGTCAACACCTGGGAGAAAGGAGGGTCCATATATGGAGACATTTCTCATTTAATATCAAGGAAAATAAGACTCTTTATAAACCGTGTGGGCGCCATATCCGGTAAAAACACACCAAAGCTTAACCCACGTCTGCAGGCATGTCATCCTGAAACTGCAGTCAAGCTACCAGCTCCTAAATGCACATAAAGTAGGGACTAAAACATGTTTCAGTTTGTGACGTGCATATATTTTAACTCTGTCTAAAAAATGTTTATTATATTTAAGGAGTATTTGGCTAACATGGCTCTGTTTGTACTGGAGTTATGAGTAAATGCATATAGAGCAGCACATATCTGATCTTATATGTTAATAAAGCTCGTAATGCATCATTTATTCTAACCTGATTCTGTTCTACATCTCATGAGTGTCCACACCGAGTCTGAAGCAGATCTGTGGTGGAAATGGAGTAATAACCACTTTGTCTACTTTTATTAGCAGTGCATGCATGTGGATGTTTCATTTTAAAAGGGAGAAGTTAAAAAAGCATTTCCATATTGCCGCGTTTGCATTTCATATGTTAGTCAGCTACTATAATGTTATTATAATTAGTCGACGAAAACTAGACTGAAACGAAACGATTCAGCTGACCGAATTCTGACTAAAAGTCAAAAGACTATAAATAAATCAAAATAAAAACTTGCTGTCAGAAATAACACTGCTTCCTCGACTTGTCCCAGCGTGACCGGGCATGTGTGTACATCGTGTGGTTTTTGTTTAGTTCTTTTTTTTTTTTGTATTTTGCCTCCCACATGCCTTTTCCGGTAATGCTGCTCTGCTTTAACTGTCACACCGCGCAGGCTGTTGCCAGTGTTATGTTGTTAATGCAGTGGTTTCCCCATTTATTTGAAAACGATCCCTCCTTTTTTTTTCTTCCCTTTCATTTCCTGATCAGCCGTCGTCTCTGAGTCTAAACACTGGCTCTGCAAAGCTCTTCGTCGCTCGGGGTCTATCACCATGTGTCCGTGTTGTTTAGCTCTGGTCGTGATCTCAGCCTTGTTTTGGCTCGTGTTGACCCCTCGCTGCCTCTCTAGCTCTCCTTATGTACTTGGTTCTGGTTAAGTCTGCTTTGTTTAACGAAAATAAAGAGCCCTCGGTAGGCCCCTTGCTGCAGTGCCCCCCTGTGCTGCTCCATTCAGTTTCTTCCTTCTTTCTTTCCCCTCCTTCTCCGTCTCCCAGTAGTTCAGGACAATGGCTTTGTAACCCTCCTCTTCTTACCCTCTTTTTGTGCCTCATTAACCTTCTGCCTCCCTCTGGCCCTTCGTTAGGTTGTCGTTACTGAAGCCAGGTTGTCCGTGTGCCTGTATATTCTGTTACCACGCAGGACGGGGATTTGATTACAGTTCTTTTAATCACGGTGTTGCAACTTGCACCAGACTTTAGTACAGTTCTGCCTATCACACGTGCCAGTTGCCCACTTCGCACTTATTGATTAATGCCAGCTGGAGCGACAGAGGCTAAAAATATAAGATGCCAACATATGACCTGATTGCGTTAGATCTTGGTGTTTATAGAGGAATGTGCGTTGCATAGTTGATTGGCTTCTGTAAACATTTGTCGTATTATGTCATGGAGCTCTAAATCATACTTGCTTGCTGGAACATGTCTGTGTGTGGGGTGTGTTCGTGTTTATATTACGTACCCCACGAGAATAGAAATATCCAATCTTTTTTTTACCTTGGGGGGACATTTGGATGGTGTCCATGGGGGAAACGGCTTTTTTTTTTACACACACAAAAAAAAGTCAAGGTTAGTGAGTAAGTGTGCAAGAGAATTTTTTTTTTGTACTCCTGAGGACCGTATGTCACCTTCTGACATTTTGCTTGACCCTGCAACACCTTGCTTGGGGGAGCGTTCACAATTCAGGTTCGGTTCGATTAAAACAAACTCAGGTGCCATTGCTTCGTTAGCAGTGTTGCCAACTTAGTACTTCTGTCGCTAGGTTTGGCGGCTTTCCATGCCCCTCTAGCAAGTTATTCTCACAAAACTGAGCAGTGCAAACCTTAGCTACTTTCCATAGAAGAGAATCGCCAAAACTGCCTGAGAGCAAAAGGCACAGTTCTCTCTGCATCTCTTCTGCTCGTGCATAGTTTTTTGTTTTTTGTTTTTATTTGTGCATTAATCAGTAAGTACATTTTTTGTTGTTCTTTGTAAATCGTGCGATCCTTGCATGCCTCTCGGCTCTCAGCCAATCAGCATGCGGGGTGGGAACTAACTGTGGTGTAATTAAAATACACACACACACACACACACACACACACACACGGATGTGCCGGCCTGTAATGGCACAGCTAGTGATGTGGCTATGACACCGGTGGATGCTGAGCTCATGACCTCTGTGGAAGTCCCAGAGTCGCACCGGGGACGCGGGCTGTCTGGATTGACAGGTGTTTGGCGCGGTGCGTGTCAGAGGCACGCGTCCCCTCGCCCGTCACCTGGGGGATTTGGGAGCCTCTGTGTGATGGAGCAACCTGACACTCTTAACAACACTGCTCGCCGGTTTACTTAACACACCTGGAACAACACACCCCATGGTCTTAACTCGTACTGAGAAAGTCCCCGTCACAACACACTTGTCTTGCCTTTTTTTGGGCTTTCTCATTCCTTTTAACCCAGCTCTCGCAGCTATCTGTCTTTCTCTCTCGCAGCTCCCTGCCTATCTGTCTTTCTCCCTCCCTTGTTCCCCCCTCACTTAGCCCCCATCCCTCCCAGGGGGATACAGATGACCCGGGTGATAGGGAGAGTACGGCGTCCCTGTCCATCTGCTCTTGGGGCCCCGCCACCAAGACAGCTGCCATAGAGAAAGTGGTGTGTGTGTGTGTGTGTGTGTGTGTAGGAGAGAAAACTGGGATCAATGAGTGGGTGTTAACAGTTTGCATTTCCCTACAGATGTATAGGTGCGAGCTGTGGTTCTCGGCAGTGTCACTGCAGGGGCATGGTGGTTTTTTATGAGTAAAATAGACTTTAGACGTCCATTTGTGTGGATTTATTAAAGGAACAGTCCAGCACATTTTCCAGTCCCATCACCCTGAGTCTGGTCTTCTTAGATCTCCAAAAGTACAAGGACTGGATGAGCCAGGTGTTGGCACCGAGGCTCGTTCATGCACGAGAGCAATGACTCCGAAATAATGAGACGTTGGTGATCTTGAACAAATACAGAAATCATTAACCTGATATCCAAACGAACTGAAGGCGGGACTGTGATAGCCTAGTGGTTAAGGTACTGGACTCTGCCTTGAGCAAGACCCTTAACCCACTCTGGATAAGGGCATCTGCTAAATGCTGTAAATGTAAGATGAATCAAGCGGCGCACTCTCTTCCTGGCTTTTTCCGCAGGATGTGTCCTGTCTGAACAGAGACTCTTCCAAAGTGATTATAATAGACTGCAAGCGAGAGGCCTTCAGACTCCAGCCCTTCAATGGAATGGCACTACGCAAATGGGACGGCAACTCGGAGGACCGCACGCTCTACGACTTGTCCGCCTTCCTTAAGAGTAAGTGCGCGGGCGTCCGGGTATCCATTATGTGAACTGGGTGGTTGGTCCGGACAACTCTAATTACTTATTATATAATAATAATGTATAATAACAAGACTGTGATTACGCTAAGAGAAAAAACTAAGCCATGAAAAGGCCCGGTGAACAGAGGATAATGAATAACGATCATCACCTTATCGGACCCTGGACGTTTATGAGAACAGACGTTGTGTCCGGGTCCTAACATTTGTTTGCGTTACGCAGCCATTGCGTTGAGCGGCGTGGACGACGTCCGGAGCGTGCTGGAAAACTACGCCCACGAAGACGACCCGATCGAAGCCTTCAAACGGAGACAGGCACAGCTGGCAATGGTAACCAGTACACTTCTGCTCTTTCGAAGTTTGTGTGTCATTCAGTAACTGAGCTTTGTGTGGCTTGGTGCAATTAAAAAAAAGAGAAATGGGGAAGTAAACTTCTCTCGAGCTTTATGGATCCTAACCACAGTTAGCATGACTCTTCATTACTCCATAAAGCCGTTCCTGGTGGTCGGTCGTTATGGGTTTTATTGTATTATTATATAAAAGGTTTGAGGCCCTATGGAATCAGCATCACAGTGTTTAATGCATTCTCTGACCGTCCCTCTTTAATACTGGACTGTGGTAGCCTAGCGGTTAAGGAACTGGACTCTGGACCAGAAGGTCCAGGGTTCAAATCCCACCTCGGCCAAGCTGCCACTGTTGGGTCCTTGAGCAAGACCCTCACCAATTGTAAGTCGCTCTGGATAAGTAAATGTAATGAAGCAGAAGGTCAAGGCTTCAAAGCCCACTTCTGCCGAGCTGCCAATGTTGGGTCCTTTCGTTTGGGTTATCACCCTGGAGAGGGGCATCTGCTAAATGACATAAATGTAACACCATGAATGTGTTCATGTTTTCTAATGTAGGAGGAGGAACAGAGGCTGTCAGAAGTTTCTCAGCAGAAGAAGCAGGGCATGTCTATAGTGTCCATGGCAGGCCGGTTCTTGTCCCGCAAGCACCAGTGAGTATTGCTCTGACTCTGGAGCACCAGTTATGGGCCGCTGGGGTGAAGCCGAGCCACGCTCACTGCATCGGGTGGTTCCTCCGGCCACGTGGGAGGAAGGTCGGACACAGTGAACGCTCGCCGCTGTAGTTTTGACTTTGTGGAGGAAGATTCGAAGCTCCAAAAAAAAAAAAAAAAAACGTTGTCTCACTGTGCGTCGGCTGACCGTGCCGCCTCGCGCCTGACCCCGGTCACGTTTCAGCCCTCGACTTGACTCTGCTCACTCGCTGATTCTCCTCCGGGACTAAGAGCTACAGATCGGCCCGACTTTGCGTTGTGAATATTGTGAAGAGCTATTTGTGTATCCCCTCTCACAGCCCAAGCATCCGTTTAGACCCGTACGTGGACTGCACCGGACTCACATGCAGTGGGAAGACGAGATATTGTGTTATGAAATTGTCAGTGTGTTCTTTCTGCTGCAGGCTGGAACGGTCCACTCTCTGATTACCTCTGCCATGTCCCTCAATAAACAGATGTGTGGCTTTCTATGATCGGCATCGATTTCTTTCAGGGTTTGTTTGTTTTCACGTTTTAACTAGGGCTGCACCAAATATTCGGCAACCAAAATTATTTGGCCGGAAATGGCAAAAAAGCACTTTCTGTGTTCGTGTAAGAAGTGAGAAGACCGAATAATTTGTACCGGACAGTTCCGTTGTTGATGACGCGATCAAATGGCGGCCAGTGCGGAGTGAGGCGCTCTTTGTGGAAGCGTTTTAAAGTCTCCGAAAATGTCCCGAGAACGGCCGTTTGCAGATATTCAGTGCGTTTACATGCCGCGATCGAATTATTGCGCCTACTCCCATCTAAAGAAATCAGATAGAGAGCTGGATTTTATTCCAGTAACCGGATTTCTCATGGCATGCGTACCAGTTAATCTGTGTTTCCAGTCTGCGCACGTGTGAGCCTCCTGCAGGTTGCCAGGTCTGCGTATTCTAAAGACTTGGCTTTTTTTTGGCCTCTCTTTCCATTTGGCTTTAGTGGAAGAGACACAAACTGGACTGTTCATGACTGGAAATGTTATCTGACGGGATGAATCTCATTCACACATCCGGATTGATGTGAATCCTCTTAAATCTGGAACGACGAGTAAGACGCCAGGGATCTACAAACTCTACACGGTGCTTTGATGCAAGCCTGGCTAAACCGTCATGTCCCATTGCCAAGTGGAATGGCCACTGTTCTTCGTGCTGGTGCTGGTATTACACCCTGTTCGGTACAGTTCAGTCACAGGTGACCATTTTTGGTCCGATCATCTCGCTTGAAAGTGTTGGGACGGAAGAGGATCACGTATCTTTGGGGTCCTATTCCTAAGTAAAGCTGATTGTTTCGCTGGTACGGTGATGGCGCCGTTAGGATCATGTTAGTCTGGAAGTTCATTCTTTCCATGGGGGTGACACTTCTTTGTAGTTTTTCCACAGTACTGGAAGCTTCCTTTAAGTTTTCATCTGACAGGAAATGGGAAAGCTGCCCAAATACTTTGGTTCCTGGGAAGTGGTACTGAACTATTTTCTGTCGGTTGAAGTCTGTCAGTTTCATCATGTGGGCACATCCAGAAAATGCTTCAGCTCCACACACATCCCATCAGTTTTGATCCTGACCCTGGAGTCGGTCTGGGTTTTTATCCGGGTACTCGCGTGTCCTCCCACATTCCAAGGATGTGTTCGGTTAAGCGCTCTCTCTGAGTGCCCCCAGTGAGAGCGTGTTTGGGCGACGTGCCCCTCGCTCCCCCGTCATGGATGTAGCCGTCAACGTGGTGCAGTCCATAGACGTGATGCACCATATTGGCCCCTTCAGCCCGTTGCCACGGATAGTCGACGCGTCTGCCATATTGGTCCAGGCAATTAAACAAATTGTAGTATATGGAGTATACATGGTATACTAATAGTGTAGTGAGTACTGTATTATACTACTACTATTACTACATATCTATTTACTATTAGTAATCTATTATTCATACTGCATCATTATTTATTAGACTAGAAGAGACTTGAGTTTTTTAACCAAACAATACTAATTTTTTTCAACTTGGGGAAAGTTCAGAAAATCATTATTTCAGTCCCAGCTTTCGTGTGTCTTGTACTTTAAGTAAATCCGATTTGGTTTCAGGTGATCACTAGTCCATTGGCTCATAAAGTAGAATCAGGTGTGGCTGTGCTAAAATTAATCAGATACTGGAACAGAATTGCTGCCGTACACGTACAGATGTTGAGTAAGGAAAATTTGGAGTAGTCTCTCAATTTTTTTTTTTTTGGTATTTTTGATAACAGGTGGTGTCTGTGTGTTGGCTCGCCAAAACTTGGAATGCTTTTTGGCAAAAACTTCCTTTTAATTGGAAACACCAAAAGAGCCTGAAGCTTAGCTTTGGTTACTGTGATTAAGGATAGGCTTAGGTGTAGCTTAAGAACATACAGAAATAGTGTGTGTGTGTGAAAGTGTCACTTTCCTAGCAAATGCTTTCTTGCTGTAAAGCGTGAATAAAAACGGTCTCACAATATGTCTGTTCACTAAATAAGCTGTATCTGCAACCCTGACAAAAGTATTGGGACACCTCTGCATCAGGCCCTAACCACTGTGTCGCCGTGTCTCCCCCTGCGATGGTGCAGTTAAGATTCTTAGAGATTTTTTTAAAGAAGAGTCATCGATGGCTCAGAGTGACTAACCCTGCACTCTCTGTAAAACAATCTCCAGACCTAGTTGATTGGCATTACAACACGATAAACAAATGGCAGAGTTGCGCAAAAATCTTCGGAAAAGTCCCAGAAAGCAGATATTCGAAGGTTTAATCCTTTCATTGATGCACTTAAAACCCTACCTGTTTCCTAATGGAGGGTGTAAGACTTTGAGCACCGAGCTGAGACGCAAATGACTTAAAAATCATGACTTTCTTTCATGTATCAAGAAACAAAAAACAACAACCGTATTTATAGTGGGCACAGCTGAAGCCCGGGTCTTCATGTGCGGAGTTAATGGCAAACAACCAGAGCCTTGTTTTTCTGCTGGCAACACAGACGGGTCTGATCTGAGAACTGTGACGTCATCACATTAAATTATAGAATTGAACTCAAACACACAGTCCTGACAGGCACTGACACGGTTCACTCTGTTCCAGTTTGGCCTGTTCATTACTGTGTGTTTAATATCAAAAGCTACCAAAACCCTACGTGGCCAAACTGGACCACAGGAAGCACGAGTAACGCTACAGCACCCGTACTTACTGTTATAAATGCAGAAGGCAGGAGCGATACGAAAATCCTCGTAGGTGTAACAAAAGAAATTACGCTAGCATTAGCAGTGCAGATGAAAAGGGAACCGAAACGGGGGCCGCGTCCCAAACGACAGCGCACAGCCTTAAATAGGCTTTTATTACACCACAGATGGAAGTACGGCACACACAAAGCATTTAGGTTGGAGTTGTGGTTTTTGGTTTCAGATCATGTTTTGGTTATGTCCATCTAAAGAAGCTTGGCTGCGACAGGAAAATGTCAGTGAGGACGGTAAATAGTAGGAGAGTGCAAGCCTGTCCCCAAGTCCAGTCCTAGGATCTGTTTCCCCCTTCCGAAAAAAGTGGTTTCTTGGCTGCTACCCTTCCAAAAAGGCCATTCCTGATCAAGCTTCTTCAGACTGTAGAAGGGTTGACTTGGCATCCCGAAGAAGCTCAAGTGGGGGAGGCTCCAAGTCCCCCCCAGTTTTTTAATACAGCATCTGGACGTGTTGTAATGGAGAGAACTGGGAAACAGTTTTCCGTATGGCCATTATACCATTGGTAAAACAATCTAATTGTAATGGTGGCCCAAGACTTTTGCACAGCCCTGTTAGATTGTGTTAGATTTAGCCAGAAGTCCCTCAAGTCCTTCAGTTAATAATACAAAAGATAGAAAAGGTTAGATGGACTCTTAGGGCTGGGGCGAAGAAGAGGTCGGTAGGCCCCATCCTCAGTCCTGCACTTTTGCTAGGGTGCCGATGACGGAATGGTCAGGCGTCAAACGTTGGCTTTGGGCTTTGGCACCTCGGTGTTCGACAGACGTGCCACCATGGCCTCGGGCTAAGTTCACACACTCACAGCCTAAGCATGCACAGGTAGCCTCTCCCAGCGAATAAACTTTTAGCATTGGGATTTTATGTAAACAATCCTGATTTAAGTCCCTATTCTCTAAATAGCTGGACTTAACATCAAACCAGCTTGGGTGTGACGATAGATGCGTAAATCGTACCATCAGGGCACAGCGTGAGCTTGGCGCGTGGTTGATTTTGATGTTTTTTTGCAAACGTGTGCCAACCTACACATGTACTGTTGGGGTAAATGTTTTCTTCATCATTCGGTGCTCACATGCCACAAGCCTCTGAGTATTGGTGCTCACCGTGTGCACCCCTTCATAGGCACAGTCGTGACCTTCCAGCAAGATAAAGGAGTGTTATGGAACCCGTGCCATAAATATTACCAGGCGTGTTTCTAGACTACTTGTACTGGGGCACACGCAATAATTTAGAGGGGCACAGCTGTACCCATGCGCTTGCCCACCCAGTCACAAGGGCACAACTGTGCATAAAAACGAAAGCGTTACTCTGCCAGGGATGAGAAATGAAGAACAAATTAAGAGGATTCTTTTTTAAAGAAAAAAAACGAAAGAAATTTGAAGTAGCTGGAAAGATGCTGGTGCATTATGGGAAATGTAGTGCCTGTAGTGAATTTGCACCCAGTGTGTTCTGTAGTTCTGCTCAGCAGTCCAGGATACAATGGACTTTTTAACCACTGTAAAGTTTAGTGGGACACATGCCCCCAAGCAAAGTGGGTCTGATGAGGTCCCGAATTTGTACTTTGTACTAATAAAGTGTGTGTGTGTGTGTGGTGTGTGTGTGCGTGTGTGTGTGTGTGTGTGTTAAAAAAAGCACGGGTTTTTTCCCCAGTTAGTGCTCTTCTTTTCAGTTTTTTTGCTGCCCTGCTGTTTTCTTTCTCTTTGTTTTGCCTGCACTCTGTATTAAAGGTTGTGCAGACAGCCTGATTTCGACTTAATCTGCAAATGGTGATGTGCCAGTCCTGCCCGAACAACAGGTTAAAGGTGTGACCAGACGGCATGCGCCCAGAGTGTCACCTCAGAATCTGGCTGCACGTGCATCGTGTGAGCATACGTGTGTGTGTGTGGGAACCGGCGTGGCTCGGTGTCGCTCCTGACACCTCTGCAGATTCCCATTTGCAGGCGGTGGACCGCGCCTCCTGCGCCGGCTTCACACCTTCCCAAAAGTCGGAGTGTGCCTTTCTCCCCCCTACACACGGGCACCTCCACCTTCTGGTCGTCACACCAGCGCAGACACGCGCCGCTTTGCACAAAGCGTGGCGCGTGCGTGATGTGGCGTGATGCAAATGCACAGCCCCAAACGGAATGACTTATAGGTTCGGATTTTAGAGCGACATCTTTGGGTTTATCGACCGCTGTATCTGCGTCGATTACACCAGATGGCCATCGATTAGTTTCATTAATGCTTTTTCTTTCATCACGTGGCCCAACACTGAGCGCGTGCTTGTGTCTCGAGTCCCATATGAGCCCTATTAACAAAACTGAGCAACTGGCCTTAAGCCCGATAGCATTAATAATGGATCTATAAGACACAGGACTTTAACCAGGACATTGTTTAGTTCTTACTTAGCCGATATGAGTCCCAACTGCAGCTTGTTTTACCGCACTACCGTCTAACTCTAAATTAGCAGGCTAACTATGCTAATCCTAAACCATAATGCTGTCGTACTATTACTGGTTTAACTACGGGAAGAGTTATACAAAAAGTTGGACGTCCCTGCCCAAACAGCATGTTGATTTAGTAAATTTAGAGAGTTTAAGCTTAAGTTAAGAGCTTGAGTTACAGACTTAGGTGATGTAAATGTGCTAATCCTAATCAAACATGTAACAGGTTCTGAGACTAGATGTAGGCTACAGCTTTGGAAAAAACATTAATAGACCAGGACTACTTGTTCTACTGGGGCACACACAAAGTTCAGAGTGGCACAGCTCTACCTCTTTGCTTCCTAATCAGCCCTGGGGGCACTATTGTGCATAAAAAAATAAAAGCCTGCTCAACATAAAATAGCTGAAGTGATTTAACATTAAAGTGAGCATTACTCTGCCATGGATGTGCAGTTAACTGCATTAACTAAACATGTAGCTATGATCCATCATTACCTTGTCTACAACATGACTGACTTTCTTTTAAATATCTAACAAGAGCATTTATTGGCTGTAAATGACAAAGTGGTCCAAGTAACAAGGAAGATGCCATGTTTTCAGACCTTGGTTAATAATACAAAGCAAACAAGTGTAGATTATTTTTAACAAAACAATACTAATGTTATAAGTTCAGAAATCAATATCTCAATCACAGCTTTTGTGTGTCCTTTACTTTTGATCTGATCTGATTTGGTTCAGGTAATCACCTCATTAGAATCAGGTGTGTCTGTGCTGGAATTGCTCAGGTACTGGAATGGATTGGCTGCCATACATGTAGAGATGTTGATTTGAAGAACATCTGGGGGTGGGTCCCTTATTTGTTCCAGAGCTTCATGTATATATGTGTTCCATATATGGAAAATAGGGTAATTTGAAATCATTTTAGCAGTATGACTCCCAAAGTTGTTTCTCTTCCCAAATCTATAGACATTTATTGCCAGAAGTCTGAGACCACTAGTGAAAATGCTTCCATTTTCACTTCAAGTGCTCCCATAAATGCTTGCTGGTGTTTAGGGTCAAATAATAACAAATCCTGAATTGTACAGGGGTTGTTTTAACATTAAACCTTTCACCAGAGTAGTTTGGCTGCTTATATGGTTTGAAAAACAACATAGTAAATTTCTGAAATGTGTGACGTTGTGTGTGATGCAAGTTTAAATATCATTGCGAGGACGAGGTGGTGTTCGTTTTACTTTGGGACTTTATAACAGAGCCCAAAGATTTGCTTTATGATACTGAGGTTAAGGCTAGAGTTAGGTAGTTAGAGGCTTAGCTTTAATTAGTTATAGTAATACTGTAATATGCCAATGGAAAGTCACAGTGGTAGAAACGCAGAAGGCAGTTTTAGGCAGACATTCACTTCTTTTAATTAATAATAACATTACATACCATATTATTGATCATGGTTTCCCAGATTTTGCAGAAGTCTTTGTGTTTGTTTGCACTAAAGCACTGTTCAGCTTGTGGTATAGGTCAACAGGCGTTGTTCCTAAAAAAAACTAAAAACGGTTCTATTTGTTCAAATCATTCTTAAATAGAAAGCTGAGAGTGCGTAAACAACCAGCTTATCTCCAGCTCCCTAACCCTTATACAGAACTGCTGCATTTACACACAAGTTAATGCATGGTTGGGTTGTAAAATCAAACCGTAAACATCGTACAATAGGCGCAGATGCAGATGCATAGATGATATTGATCAGTAGATGCAAAGCCTGGCACCGCCCCTTTGAGATGCAGACGAAGCGTGCCAGCAGAGGCACGCGCTGCTCTGATTACAATAACAATGGTCGGTCACTAGAGAGGAGCAACAGTTAGCAAAGTTGCTCGTAGTGCTTCTCTCCTACCAGAGCGTCTCGTTTCAGGAAGAGAGCTGCCTGGATTCGAATAAGCACCGGTTATTCGACACTGGCTGTGTAGTGTAGTGTATGGCGCACACACACATGCATATCTACACACCATGCCGGTCAGGCTTCTCTTAAAAACTTCCCAAATAGTCAGATGCCCCTTTAACGCTCAAACATTGTTTGAAGCCCAGATGCCAACGCTTTAAACAGCCCCACTGACGCGCATTAACACCGCACCGCGACCTCATTAAGGTGAATAAGATGAAGGTGTTTATTAGGGTGAAGTGGTGACCAAGTGTCGCGCGTGCCCTACAGAAAGGGAGGCGGGTCCGAGCGTCGCCAGGTGTTGGATTACCATACAGCTGTGGTCTCCACACACACTTCACAAAAGCAATTATGTGTAATCTCCACACACACACGCACACACCCTCCTGATTGCGCCTTGTCCCCCCAGTACACAACCCAAGCGAACAAAAGAAAGCCCGGATCTTTGAGGGCACAATAAACGCGGCTCTGAGACGCTCGCCGGTTTAACGACTCACACGCGTCGGAACAATGGCACACGTTAGGCCTGAATTAAAAAGGGGGCGAGGGCGACTCCTCTACAACCCCCTCCTTCACAACCCACTCTTCCACAAGCCGCGGAGTGGGAATTAAAAAAAGCCCAAACATACACATGAATAGCCTGGCACGCGTCAGCCATGAGAGATAAGTAGATCAGGAGAAAAGAAATCTCACATCTCACATGATGTAATTCCAAACCTTGGTTGCAAGCCCTACCAAAGTTGACGCTTAATTTTAAGTCATATATTGATCACGACGTTTGCGTACAAATCCTACACTGGTTTGGTGACGTTTTCGGTACGGATTTGATCCGTCTATAATCTGTTGTCCCAAATGCGTAAAAGTGAGCGACACGCAGGACATAGCGCGCACGCGTTTGCTTTTGAGTCTCTTTATGAACGCTTACAACCTAGACGGCTAATTTGCATACGAGGCCCCGCCCCGCAGAGGTTGCATTAAATACCCAGGCGCGTTCACTCTGCCCTACTAAACTGAAACACAGGTTCAAAGTGCGCGTTACCAAACCTACCAGAGCACTGCGAATCCAACCTAGATCAGGGTCAGGCTATTAATCTAAACGTATTCCTACAGGCCTGTTTCACTTCAGCTTCTTTTTTTTTTTTTAATATCCTTTTTATCTTTCGGCTTTTTGAGTCGGGAAACCAGCCGTCGCCTTGCATCGGATATCAGTTCCAGTCTGCTGTTTGGGCAGACCACGAAAAACGAAAAAATGGCTCGAATCCTGTCGACGTGCATCTGCGTTTTGTTAACGTCCCATCTGGTGAGTATAGGTGCCTGTGTCCGGCTGGCTTGACGCACCGCCCCAGCGGCTCCCGTCTCCCGGGTGCGCTTTATTTACCCCGTGTCCTTTCCCGCAGGTCATGTCGTCCGGAGTGTTTGAACTGAAGGTGCACTCGTTCAGCAGCGCGCACAGCCTCTGCCCTAACCCAGAGGACTGCCGCATCTTTTTCCGAGCGTGCCTCAAACACTCGCAGGACGTCATCCTGCCCGAGCCGCCGTGCACCTACGGGACGGGACAAACCGACATCTTCAGCGCCGACCCGAGCTCCATTTCCAGCAGCTCTCCTATCAAAGTGCCCTTCAAATTCAAGTGGCCGGTGAGTGTCTGCACTGTTATCCTACGTAAGGCTATGCCTTTGGCTATGCTGAGGATCAACTCGATACAGTCCGTGCGTACCGCTGGATGGTCTTTTACGCAACCTCGCGTACTGATCCTGATTTATTCAAGCGTTACCACTACGTAATGCGTTCGAGTGCGGTTAGGTTTAAGTAATACATCTAATATCTATTTTCTTCTCCTCACAGGGAACATTTTCCTTGATCCTTGAAGCATGGCACGCCGAGTCGTCATCCGATCAGTCCACAGGTAGGTCTAAACCCCATTTACACACCAGTCCTTGTGTTGCGTTTAAACCCGGGTGTGAGTGCAGAGTCAATGACCGCCCGGTTGGCGTGTTTCAGAGAACCAGAACAACCTGATCACGCGTCTGGCCATCAAAAGAAGCCTGGCCGTCGGGGAGAACTCGTCTCAGGACGCGCGAATGGAAGAGCAGAGCGAACTGCGCTACTCCTATCACGTCATGTGCGACGAGTTTTACTACGGCGAGAGCTGCTCGGATTTCTGCCACCCCAGGGACGATGCCTTCGGCCACTACACCTGCGACTCCTCCGGTAACATAATGTGCTTAGCCGGGTGGACAGGACACTACTGTTCTTACGGTAAGCGGTAGTTTTTGTTTCAGCCAAGAAATGATATGATTAGAGTTTCCTATACAGTAGTAACCAGAGCTACCATAATGGCGTTCATCACTAAAAAGTGCAGTTACAAACACACACAGAGCACCAGGTTCAAGATGAACGAGTTCAGTATGCAGCCCCGGGACAATCGGCCCAAGGAGCCTGGCTTAACAGGGACACACAGTGGACCTTAATGTGCTTTGCCTTGCGTGAAAAAGGCGGCATTTGTTTCTATTGTGCGAGCCCCAGCTGCCTAGTTTAGTACTTAACAAATACTTGATGCTCCCTAGCTTTCAGGGGCGCGCGCGAATCTGTGTGCGCGTGTGTGTCCGCGTGTGTGTCCGCGTGTGTTTGTGTGTGTGCTAGAGCGCTGAGGAGCGGATAAGCCTCCTTCTAATTTGCCCCTTTTCTCCGACTCCGATTCTCACAGCCATCTGCTCGTCTGGCTGCAGCGAGGAGCACGGCTACTGCGAGACCCCCGGCGAGTGCAAGTGTCGCATGGGGTGGCAGGGCCCCCTCTGCGACGAGTGCCAGCGCTACCCCGGGTGCTTGCACGGCACCTGCGCCGATCGGTGGCAGTGCATTTGCAAGGAGGGCTGGGGCGGCCTGTTCTGCAACCAAGATCTGAACTTCTGCACCAACCACAAGCCGTGCAAGAACGACGCCACGTGCACCAACACGGGCCAGGGCAGCTACACCTGCACCTGCAAGCCCGGCTTCAGTGGCACCAACTGCGAGACCGAAGTCAACCAGTGCGACAGCAATCCGTGCAAGAACGGGGGTAGCTGTAACGTAAGTGTGTTTTTTTGTGTTTGTTTGTTTGTTTTTGCCGCCCGTTGTGTTTTGTTCACTCGTGTTTTTTTCCAGGACTTGGCGAACGACTACTCGTGTACGTGCCCTCAAGGTTTCTATGGTAAGAACTGTGAGGTGAGTGCCATGACCTGTGCCGACGGGCCTTGTTTCAATGGGGGAACCTGTGTGGTGATGACAGCAGGGAGCTACTCCTGCAGATGCCCGTCCGGCTACATGGGCTCCAACTGCGAGAAGAAAATCGACCGGTGCAGCAGCAGCCCCTGTGCCAACGGTACGAATCTTTTATAGGAACGCACATTGTGTGTTGTTGTTTTTTTTTCATGGTAAACCAGACATGTCTGTAAGCTTATCAGCAAACTGAGAGTGATGATGCTGTTCTGGCATTCTTTAGCTGTCACCATCCTGGTGCCTGCTATGCAGATTTTTGTTTTGACATGACTGTACCAGCCACAGCAAGAATGGGGATAGCAGAGACGCCGGTTGGCTGCTCGTACTGATATGAAGAGCGAGATAGGAGTCCCTGGGAGTCTTGTTGCAAAATACGAACAAAAAAAAAAACATTCCCATGTGCTCTAATTATTTTGGCTGTACGTCTTTGTGCATGTTTTGCAAATCTACTGATTTGGTACAGCCAGTGATTGTTCTGGGCTCAGTGGGGGCCAGTGCCCCCCGTGATAAGCCCCCATTGCCCCCCCCTAAATGAGAAGTGGGTTACCTCACTCTTGCGAACACATGGCAAGGTAGTAGGTCGGAGGTCCAGTCCATAGCTAGGCGCAGTAATGTTTCTGAATGAAACTGACTGAGGACTGTGGTCCATCAGCGTTTGACCTTTTCCTTCCGCCTTCCTCCCATTCAAGGTGGCCACTGCCTCGACCTGGGCCACAGCCTAATGTGCCGGTGCCTGCCGGGCTTCGTGGGGCCGCGTTGCGACACGAACATCGACGAGTGCGCTCGCAACCCGTGCCGCAACGCGGGCACGTGCGTCGATGGCGTCAACGGCTACACGTGCAAGTGCACGCTGGGTTTCACGGGCAAGGACTGCGGCGTGCGTGCCGACGCCTGCGGCCTCGTGTCCTGCAAGAACGGAGGGACCTGCTACACCCACTTCAGCGGAGCCGTGTGCCAGTGCCCGCCGGACTTCATGGGGCCGCGCTGTGAGTACAGCCAGCCCGAGGCTCCGGTCCAGGCCGGCTTCCCTATCGCCCTGGCCGTCTCCTTCACCCTGGGCCTGATCACGCTCACCCTGGTCCTGTGCGCCGCCATCATCCTAGTCAGGCAGATGAGGCGCGGCGACAAGGCCGCGGGCACGTCGGTGCGCAACGACCTCGACCCCATCAACAACCGCTGCTCGGTCATCTCCAACGCGCAGATCGGCTACAAGGAGAAAGAAGCCTTCCTCCTCCCCGGTGGCCCGTACAAGGTGTCCAACAAGGACGCGGCGCTCAGCTCGGCCATCGTCGACACGCTCTGCGGCGACAAGACCAACAACAAGAAAAAGATGGTCGACTACAATTTGGCCCGAGATGAGAAACTCACCAAGGATAAGCTCGACCTGTAAATATATTCATCTTCTTCCTCTAGAAGCCCGATTCCGTTTTAAGTTCGTACTTACTTGCATGGGGAGATCTGGATCTGACCTGTGTTTTTTGTTTTGTTTTGTTTGGCTCTGCTTTGTTTTGCTTCCAGCAAAAACTCCGAGTCCTGCATCCTGGTCCCTGAGCTGAGCTTCAACAAAGAAGATCTCTATCATCCGGTCTACATCACTCCCGAGCAAATTGACACGCAGTGCGTTTTTGCTACCGAGGTAAGCTTACATTCGCCATCCTTTCCTGATACTAGCTTTCGAATTTATTAGGAATGACAGAATCATTTTTACCTTCTGTCTTCCACCAGGTTTAACAGTATTGGCTGATCTGGAGCACCTCAATCACCAGCAGGCTTTTTGTTTTGTTTTGTATTGGCCTGACCATGTTTACATGCCTTCTAAGGACAATCGAAGAGAGAATATATAGAGATCTATTATATTATATTGACATATTTAATATTTATTACTGCTGCTCACATGAAAGGACTACTTTTTAAGGTGGACGTGTTGTTTTATGTGGAGACAAAGCAAGACAAGCCGACGGCGTTTTTTGCACTACTTTATTTTTACCTTTGCAGATATATATATATATATCTATATATATATATCTATTTCCTTATATGCCTTAAGAGACAAAGCAACATGAATCAGAAAAAAGGCAGGACCTTTTGACTCCGGACGCCTTACTGTGGAAACAATCGAGCAGAGCGTGCTTTATACCGAACGAGGCCTTGCATCCCTGTCACTCAGAGCTAAGCTAAAGACAGTTGGAGCTGAACAATCCTTGACTGTGGAATACGGCGCGAACAAATCGACCGAGGAGGATCTGTTAGCTACAATCAACAGACTGGTTCTGTTGCTGCAGGCATTGTGAACGCCGGTCATGGGAAATGTGATCTGAAATGCAGGATTCATTACGCAAGCCTTCTAAAGCTTGTAGTGCTTCAAACACTCAGTGAAAGTTCAGAGCAAAGCGGTCGGGTCTGCTCAGACAGGTGCCTGATCTTTATCGTGAAAAACTACTACTGAAGCTTCCGCGGCTTTACTAGGAACATGTTGGACGTTCAAGTGATCAGGGGACATTTTATCGAAAGAACACGTCAATCACCCCCGCTGTCACTAACGTCGTGTTCCCGTGACTTGAAAGAAGCCCCGGCGTTGTCAAGATTTTCTTCCGCGTCAGGGTCTTTTTTTTTTAAAAGAAGAAAAAGAAAAAGCATCTTTAGAGAGCGAAAAGCCTCTCCAAGGAACAAAAAGAGTCGTCTTTATTTTTACACTTCAAACCAAATATACCGTTTCGTTCTACAGCTATGTTATACTGAAAAAAATGCCTGTGTTAATTTAACAATGCAATGTTGTACTATTTAATTTGTAAATAATTTGTATTTATGGACTGACCTGTATATATGTCAATGTTATGTGCTTATCGTCACAGAAATATCTATTTTTCTTAGAATAAATCATAAAATCTATACTCATACCATCTGTTTTTTCTTAGTTTTCTTTCGGTAAAGTTAGATGACCTGGTATGTTGTCCTACTACACCACAGGCACTACATTTCCCATAATGCCCCAGCGTCTTTCCAAGAGATTGGGCGATTTCTTGAGCACAGTTTCTTTCGACGTTTCACATGGATTAATGGCCATCTGCAAATGTATATATTTTGGCCATGTATAAGCATATAAACTGCCAAAAGTACATCTTCGACCATTAAGGCAAAGGCATCAGGTGTGTAAGCGTAAACAAAATGAATGCAATTAACACAAATCGTTTAGTGTTAATGTTCTTTATGTCTCATCCATGGCAGAGTAACGCCCACTTTAGTCTTAAATCACTTCATCTAGCTAGTGTAGGGACTGTGGTGGCCTAACGGTTAAGGTACTGGACTGTGGACCAGAAGGTCCAGGGTTCAAATCCCACTTCTGCCAAGCTGCCACTGTTGGGTCCTTTAGCAAGAATAACCCACAATTGCTTGGATTGTAAGACTGTATGAATTGTAAGTCGCTCTGGATAAGGGCATCTGCTAAATGAGATAAATGTAAACACAACTGTGCCTAAAAAATAAGGTTGCTAAACACTAGCTAAATTTGGTGTGTCCCAGTAGGACAAGTAGTCTGGAAACGCCTCTATCGGTCACTTTTTAACTTCAACTAATGTTTCTCAGGACTGATATATGGGTAGATTAATGTCCAAGAGTCATTTGACTTTCAAAGAAAACATTTTTTTCAATAATGATGTAATGATTTGTGTTCACTTTGACACCAGGACCGCTAGAATGATGGGCATCGCCCAATATCGGTCACTTGTGTTTTTCTTACCAGATGCAATGGTTTGCAACGAGCTTAAGTTTGGGGGCACTCTTACTCTATGCGTGGCACTACCATGGTGGCAAACTTTTCACGTCAGACAGCAAAGGGTTTACGTGTTTTATGGCAGAGAGAGGGCGGGGGGAATATGCAATACCCTGCAGTGCCCAATATTAACTAAACGACTGGCCTTCTGGCATAACCAAAGATCAAATCCTAGGCGCTTTAATACATCAGCTCATTCCACAACATGTTGAAATGTCAGCACCTGTAGAGCTAAAGCTGACTTTCCATCCTCTTCGGGACAGAGGAGTTATTGATAGCTTTCACGCTCGGATCACCTGCCACTTCGAAACCTGTTCTTTCTGCACAGAAGTCAAATCTGTGACGGGGAGCAGGGAAGGAAGGGAGGGCCCCCCGCACTGGTTTTCTTTAGGGAGCGTGAATATGTGGGAGCCGCAGGGCCTGGCACCTGTCTCCTGCCTCTTGGACACACCACCCAGCTCTGAGGCTGAACACAGGCTCCGGAACGAACCTCCCAGCCCCGGTGTTTCTAACCTATAAATTCCAGGGACGGCGAGAGAAAAGGAAGTGAGGGTTTGTAGGGAGATTCAGACCGAAAAGTACAGTAAAGTCACATGGGCCAAACATGAGCGGAGTAAGGTTATGACTTTGTGACTTATGGCGATTTATTCTTTCTGGAACGCGTTATTAATCTTCAGGAGGCTGCGCTATGGACGAGGCACTGCACAAAGGCTCCTGCTCATTTAAGCATTGCGTACAAACAAAAGGTTAATCGCGTCTGCTCTCGCGCTGTGGAAACGAAACAAAAAAAAAGAGAGTCGTGAAAGCACCAATTAGATTCCTGCGAGATAAGACCGTTCTGGTATTTCCTGTTCTTCCTTTCAGTTTCTCCTGAACTCTTTCCAGCGCTCACTTACACACAGCTTAAGTGCTTTTCCTTTTTTCGTCCTGCACTTAAAGGCTTCATCCTACCCTCTGCCCAAAAAGGAAAAGGTGAACTTTGGACACCAGCAAAGCCCGAGCACTGTACAGTCATGTGAAAGCCGCGCACAAACCGGAGTTTAATCATTAAGCCGCTCCTTTCAGGATGGGTGGTCTCTCTGACCCCAGGTGTAACGCACTCCTGCTTACACCTGCTTAAAGCCCAGTCCGTTACACCGGCCCGCTGTGCTGCTGGTTATCAGAGTCTGGCCCTGAGTCAGCCTTTGGGCTCTTTGGGCGGGACGGTGCACGGGACAGGGGTTATCTAGCCTTTGTGGCTGAGCAAAAACAGGATGCGCCTGTGTACGCTAAGCAGGGAGTGGCCAAAACGCGCAGATGCAGCACAGGCACTTTCAGCATCCTGTTTACCTTGTGGGGAGACGCTTTAAATGGACAGGCTTCAGAATGGACGTGCCTTCCTCGGTCTGAATACTAGATGCTTGCCTTAAAACAGGCCAGGGACGCAGTCCGAGCCGCTTTACTGGATCACGTGCCCCAGTAAAACGCTGAGAGAAACGTTTCGTGACTCATCTAAGTGACTTCTTCAGTCAGCTAGTTAAAAAACTTCCCCAATTTTATATACAGCACCATTGCATAACAATGGGACCGGTGATCAGTTTAATATGCAGATTGACATATCCATTAATGACAATGGCCACGTGTGCCTTTCACACCGGATTGGGGAAGGGCTGTGATGGCTCCGTTGTAAGATGGTGAGAGGTGTACTCTGAGGCCCCCTCCTCGGTTCAGGGATGGACGTTCCCTTTCTACAAAAATGGCTTCTTTTACTCCGCGTTCAAACCATCGTTCCTCCCTATCAGAGATCTGCACGTCTTCATCCTTGAAAGAGTGGCCACTGGCCTGTAGGTGGGTGTAAACCACAGAGTCCTGACCTGATGAGGTAGCTCTTCTCTGTTGTGCCATCCGTTTCGCCAGTGACTGTTTGTTTTCCCCGATGTACAATTCCTGGCAATCCTCCCGGCACTTAACAGCGTACACTACATTACTCTGTTTGTGCTGGGGGACCCGATCTTTGGGATGGACCAGATTCTGGGCCATACTATGGAAGATTTCTGAGCAACAGGCACTACATTTCCCATAATCCCCCACCGTCTTTCCAAAATCTTTATGTTTTGGCCAGTAACCATATAACCCACCAAAAGTAGATATTAGAACACTGACGCATCGTTTATGCTACCATACACAAAATGAATGCAATGAATACAAATGATTTCGTGTTAATTTGTTCTTCATTTCTCATCCACGCCAGAGTAACGGCCATTTTAGTGTCTATTCACTTCATCTATTTAGTGTTTAACACAGTTGTGCCCCAAGATTGATTGGCAAGCAGAGGGGTACGGCTGTGCCCCTCTAAATCCTGTGTGCCCCACTATGAAGTAAGTCATTCACAATGATAACACAATGTCTCTACTGTAACTCAAGTACACGGGTTTGTGTGCTTCGTCCACCGCTGCAGACCTTTAATTTGTAGAATACAAGATGTGTAAATGCAGTGACATCCTGTAGTGGTGACTTCCAGCTCCAGCCTGCTGAAGTTTACCCTGCACACACTACCCTGGTTTACCCTGCACACACTGCAGGAGAGCAGAAACTACTGATCCCATCATGCACTTAACTACCTAGTTGTCACATGATGAGACCAGAACACAGCAGGCCATTTTGTAAGCGACTTTTCCTCTTGTCCTGCAGTGTTGGCATCTCTCCATGTAAACTTCAGACTCAGGTAGGATGTGTGATCAGGGTGATAAAGAAAAGCTCTGTATGCTCCTCTGGGAAAATTCTCTGTGAAGTCATAGTACATATCCAAATGATTCTGAGGAACCTGAGATAAGGATTTTGGCAGGTAGCTTGTACTGAGTTACCCCAACAGCTTCAAGCTTTCAAAACTACGTTAAACCCTGTACAGGAAACAGGCTCACGTTGACGTCTTTATCAATAATATTAAACCACAGTTCTTTCACTTTCCATTAGTTTTGTCCTAGTGGAGCTTTTAGACTTTACATGGCAATGCTTGAACTGTTTAGCAAACATCTAATCGGATTAAGAGCTAGGTTAAATGTCATTTACTTTAGCAAGTGTCTTGGCAATGCAGCCAGATTCTGCAAAGATTTAGAAGGCAAGCCAAGGAGAATGCACTGTACTGATAAAAGGTTTTATTATCTCACCTTTACTCACCCTGTCACACACCTGATGAGGACATGAGAAACATCACTGTTTGTTTACTGGACTAAACAACGCCTTATAAACATATTCTCTGTTTTATTACTTATACTGTTGTCTTATATTATCTAGTTTCCTTTTCAGCAGTTTAGAATATTCTCTATAATGTTGTCATATGTTTCATTTGTTGTAGTCTATAGTTTATTTATTATACTTTCTTTATTTTCTTAGTGTATTCTTAAATGCACTTTATGGGCAAAAATATTGGGACACACCTCTTAATCACTGAATTTGGGTTGTTCCATTCAGTCCCATTACCACTGGTGTATTAAGTACTTGATCTTCTTATAAGAAATAAGCCTGACGCATTTTGACTAAAAGAATTAGTCTCCTCTCCTCATTTGCTCAGTACTCGGCGCACTTCTTTGAATTTGTATGAGTCGAGCCGCGTGACTCGACTCATGATTCAGTACACAGTGATTCAATCTCACAATAGCTCTCGCTCAGTGCAGATCTCCGCTGTGTCTATGGTGTTTTTCTTTATTTTTACATCTATAGTACTGCATTCGTAGTGCAAATAAATCCCCATGGATCCATAAGAAACACCCGAAAATAAATCAGGAACTGACTCCTCCAGAACACAGGCTGCAGTTAGCTTAGCAGCTATGCTCGAGCCCTGAGTTCACCAATAGAGTGAGTGTTTTCCTTTTACTTTTCCCTCTCAGTCCATTACTCAGTAAATGACATGAGGTTTTTCGACATTTTATTATAAAATAAGCTTTGTGTTAATGATTTTTGGGTAACTGTAGGTTAAAATAAGTGTTAATCTATAATCGGCTCCTCTATGATACAGTACAGACTATATTAAGCTCATCAGTTCTTGATACATTTAACTTATGATGGATTTGCTGAACATATCCCCATCATAAATCAGGGAGCTCCTGTACAAAAGTCCATTAATGCAGATAATGCCTCATACAGGGGGATTTTCTGGGGATCTGGAACGGATTCACTCAGTTTACATTATTCCTTATGGGACACATTTGCTTGGTACTAGGTCATGTGCACACAGTGTGTGATGACACTCTTACAGTAGATGCAAATACATTGAGGAAACATGACAGCTACCACTGAGGCTGACAAGTAACGCCTACGCACCATGTGCATGCAAATACCAACGAAACCTAAACATCATAGTAAGAGACATGTCATGACCGCATAGGCGTACACACACACACACACACATATATATGTATAGAGCGATAATATTAGTGTACCAAGACAACTGCAAAGCTGACTCTGCTGTGTGAGGGTGTTCCAATGAAACCGTTGATGTCGACGCCCGATAAACTTCACACAGTTACTGGAAAAGCCAGACATGACCAATTTCACAAATGCTTGCACAGCTTTATTGCACAAGGCCATGCACTTGTCAGTAACTGCAGCACTTCGCCGAAGCCACGGCTGCTAAACCCTGAACACTTTATAACGAGTCGATGGCATGCGTTTCTGGAAACGGAGGCTTTGCTCAAAAACAGCTTCACCTGTTTCTCAAAACAGTTCGAACATCTGGCAAAATTCTCTCATCTCGTGAACGCATATGCAGCGTTTTCCCACTCAGCATCGGTGGAAACACACTTTATCTTGCAGTATCACTGGTGGCCATAAAAGCGATGATTGAATCGTTTAGGTCAAATTTAATCATCCTCTTTGTTTACATTATCCTGTTCCTCCTCCTCCTTCTCTATACACCTCCGAAGTTACTGCTTCCTACTTTGTTATATTCGTGTCTGTTCCTCAACTGCACGATCCCATTTTTGCTAACCGTGTCGGCTTCTCAGCTTCAAAACATCAGAGGAAGCTGAACTCAAATTGCTTCATTTGTTATTAAATAAGAAAAAAAACAAGTCCTGCTTCTCATCTCCAGTTGGCTGTGAAACATCACATTTTTCTCTTCAGCAGCGTCTAATCCACCTGTCTGATTCCCTTCCATTTCTGGCCCTTGCGTCACCGTGTCGGTTATGCAGAAGTGTAAGGAGAAGCTCTGGAGCGTTCTAAGCTTTGATCGTCGGGGTACCGTGGAACGGCGTGCAAGCAGTCATGAGGAGCTCTGTTTACTCTGCGCTGTACGTTTGGAGGATACAACGTATCAGTGTTCACAAAGTGGTTTCCATTTTGTTTTAAACGTTTTTTTGCAGGGAACAGGTGACTGAACTAGTGCAAAGGATTACAAGTCATGGAGTATAACAAGTCAAATCAAAATAAGGAGGAATTTGAGGCGCAGAAGCTGAGGTGCTGTTTGGAAATAAATGATTATGAAATAAATCTTGACTTTGAATGCTTTTTTTTAAAAAAATGTATTGCTGCATTTTATTTCTATTTTTCACCTTTTATGTCACTGAGGTCTCGCTCTGTAGCCTTCATCCTATTAAAAATCAGTTCATGTAACCGATTATTGTACTGTAGTATTTTCTGTCTTAGGGCATGCTCACCACTATGCCTGGTGGCCTTGTACTGTGTCCTTGAGCATGATTGTCCAACACTGGCCTGCGCTCACATCGTGCTTAAGCGTTCTGAGCCTGAAGCACTGTTTTGTGGACGAGAGATCTTCTCCGGAAACGAGCGCTTGCACAGCACAGTGGACTTCATGGTTGTACTTTGGATTTGTCTGGGACTCATTTTGGACTCTCATATGCTTTATAGATTTTACTGATTAGAGATTTTTGGCTACATGTTCTGCATGTTTAGAAGATTTTTTGGGAGGGACCATGCGTAAGCGTACGGACCAATCAATAGTAAAAATGTGAAACCATAATTTGGGGGTCAAAAACATGCTCGGGCCGGTACAGATCCCCTACATGTGAGAACTGTGTGAGAGCGAGTTAAAGAGAGGGAACTGGGGTTTTCGGGGGACTTGTAGTTTTTAGCGTTAAGGTACTGGACTGGGCTAGAAGGTCCAGGTTTCAAATCCCACGCTTTGCCAGCTGCACTGTTGGGTCCTTGAGCAAAGGTCCTTAAGCCACAATTGCGTGGACCTGTAAGACTGTATCAGTGTAAGTCTCTCTTGGATGAGGGCGTCTAGGTGATACAGGTTCAACTCATGTTACAAACCTGGACATCTATGAAAGAATACTCTAGAAATTTGTTGGTGCGTGTACAATGTTCCCTTGCATAATGTTCCAGCGCATCTCAATGAAAGCTTTTAAAATGAAACCCAAAAATGCATGCAAATACTGCGCACGCCCACACCTCAAAAAGCACAAATGGCACAAGCATGTCAAGAATGATGCACTACGTGCTGTTCTGCTTTGAGTGCTTATCATCTGCACGGCCTGATTCTGAGGTTGCTTTAACTTAAAAACCCTAATGGGATGTTGGTTCCAGACACATTCCCCCTTCTGTGGAAGATCGGCTTTCATGGAAATTTCAGCATGAGGGCGTGTAACGTTAACATGCCAGTGCAGGCGCTTCTGAGGTGCTATTATCTACTGCGAAAACAAAGCACCTGCCCACATATGATTTATTAGGTGCACCTGTTCAATTGCACATTAACGCAAATATCCAATCATGGCAGCGACCTGGTTGCTTTTTAGGCAGCAGATGTAGGTGTGCAGAAGAGTCAAGTCAAGTCATGTCAGATTTATTTATATAGCGCTTTTTATACAATGGAGCATTGTCTCAAAGCAACTTTACAAGTTTAGATTATCTCCTAATAACTACGTCCAATCCCAAATTGAGCAAGCCTAGGGCGACAGTGACAAGGAAAAACTCCCTGAGTTATAGGAAGAAACCTTAGGAGGACCAAGACTCAAAAAGGGACCCAACCTCCTTGGGCAACGTAGATGATAAATCTAAGAGCGAAACTAAAGTCATGGAGTCAAAGTTCGAATAAAATGTGAAGTATGCACATTGACATTAAGCCCAGGTATGGTGGGGCTGGAGCTGATGATGGAAGCAGCTTGAGTGGAGCTACAACAGATGAACATCATGTGTGGGGCTGGAACTGCCGGAACACAGCTCGGAGAGAAAACAGAAATTGTAATTAGTTATTGATTAAGAGCACAGTGTCTATTAAAAGTCACTGATGCCATGTCAATCACTGATGCCAAGTGTAGAATGAGACCCCGGCAGCATTAGCTATACCAGCATAGCTAGAAAGAGGAGAACTGGTAGGAAAACACAGCCAAGAGGGATCACATGAGACATTGGCAACCCCACGGGCAGAAGACAGCAACCCAACGTTTCTGATCACCATAAGACTCTTTGACTATGAACCCCCAGCTCTGCCCTTATTCTAAGGCAAGGATGTATGAGTCAAGATCACGAGGACTGAAGCCCAGTTCAGCCAGACCGCCCACTCGACACTCCCGGCTAGCGGACAAGGCAGGCAGGCCAGACATGACTCCAGACTCCGGCCCCAGTGACCCAATCCATGCATCCTGGTCTAAATCTAGTCAAAAGCCTGTGTAAATAGGTATGTCTATAGTCTAGACTTAAAACTTTGTAGAGTGTCTGAGTCTCAAACTAAAGTGGGAAGTTTATTCCATAGTTGGGGGGCCAGATATGAGAAAGCCTTTCCCCCTGCTGTGACTTTTTTAATTCTAGGAACTAAAAGAAGTCCTGTACCCTGCGAACGAAGTAGACGGGTTGGATTGTAAAACTCTAAGAGGTCACTCAGATAATGTGGGGCCAGGCCATGTAGAGCTTTATAAGTTATAAGAAGTATTTTGTAATCAATGCGAATTTGGACTGGTAACCAGAGTGAGTGATGATAGTAGAACAGGAGTGATATGATCAAATTTTCTAGTTTCGAGTTAGCACTCGGGCAAGCTGCGTTCTGAACTAACTGAAGTTTATTTATAGATTTACTAGAGCATACCAGTAAGTAAGGCGTTACAGTAATCCACCTTGAGGTTATAAACGCACGCATGAACAAGAGCACCTCTGAAACACAACAAACATAATCGAAGCTTGAAGGCAGATGGGCTACAGTAGCAGAAGGGACCACAACAGGTGACCGCTAGTGTCGGCTAAGAACAGGCAACAGAGGCTACAATTCACACAGGCCCACCAAAATTGGACAAGATTGGAAAAAACCGTCGCCTGGTCTGATGAGGCTCGATTTCTGCTGTAACATTTGGATGGTAGGATCGGAATTTGGCATAAACCACATAAAAGCATGGTTCCTGGTTTCTGGAGGCTGCTGCTGGTGGTGTAATGGTGTAGGGGATTTTCTTTGCACACTTTGGGTCCCTTCATACCAACTGAACATCATTTAAACCCCACAGCCTACCTGAGTATTGTTGCTGACCATGTGCACCCCTTTATGAGCACAGTGTACCACTTTATGATGGCTCCTTCCAGCAGGATAACGCACCATGTCCCAAAGCACAAATCATCCCAAACTGGTCACCAGATCTCAATCCGATTGATCACCTTTGGGATGTGGAGGTGCAGCCGACAAATCTGCAGCAACTGCGTGACGCTATCATATCATTATGAACCGTTTCCAGCACTTTGTTGATTCTTTGCCACAAAAAATTAAGGCAGTTCTGAAGGTATCTGAAGTGTGTGGCGAGTGTAGTTTTAGTGTCCATTCCAGCACCATACACAGTGAACTTAATGGCAGTAAAAAATGAAGCAAAACATGATTTAATGAGAAAAAAAACAAGCTACCTAATAGTTTAAATTGCCGATTCCCTTTAGGCAGCGCTGCGTGTGTTTATGATCTGGAAGTTACATAAGCGATGTCGGGTAGCGTTGCTATCTAGAAGAGAAGTTTGCCCACGATTCCTGTCCTGTTGGCTTCCTGTTTTTGAGATATTTATAGGACAATGACATGGGAAGGGAAATGAACCTTATTCTGGCACACTCATCAATCCTCGGTCCCGTTTGTTTTGTCTTTTTCGAGGAAACAAAGCACCTTCTAGACCTCACACAAGCACATTCCCTTCCACACTCACGGCCCCACCAAAGGTTTACTGTACAGCTGTAGAAGAGTTGAGGGTTTTTTTCCTGCAAAGGAAATTCTCACTCAGTTTCTGATGAGACCAAAGAAGTTAAAGAAAGTGAACTGATTAGGACCGTGGAGAAGGAGCTGTTCCAAAGGTCAGGATCTGAAACCACCCTCTACTGCTCAAGTGCTGTCATCCGAGATGTCAAAGGTTGGAACAACTAGGAAGTGACCAACATAAATAGATACCTGACTGAGCGATCTTACAGAGGGGACGTGGAGAGAGAGAGAGAGAGAGCGAGAAAGAGAGCAAAGGGGATGTGGGGGAGGGTGAAAACATACCGAAAAAACCCACGTGAGGCACAGAGTCAACAAAACTCGTTTGAAAAGAAAACAATCAGGCCGCCCTCCTCGTCTTTTTTTGTTGTTGCAATTAGAGGTGCAATAACTTTCCAACCATGGAGCTGAGGTATGCACAATTGTGTTTGGTCTCATGGGAGACGCTGAACATTGCCAGTTCTGGATTTCCTTTCATTATTTCCAGGGAAACATGGAAAGCTTAAAGGAATGTACGATTTATTAGACTCTATTTGAGTTTGCACTGAGAATGTACAAGTTTGAGCCTGTGAATTCCTAGTAAGTGTTATCCTAAAGACTCCCAAATTAGGGGAGAAGTTCAGTCAATGAGCCCCCGACCCTGGACGACAGTCACTTACTGGGAACTCCTATGAAGCTTTATGTGGCCCGCGAGTTTGTTAATATAGTGGATATTGATTCATTGAGCAGACACCAGGGCTGTTTATAGACTGTGCTGGGGTGCATACAGAATTTCAAGGGGCACAGCTGTACCCATCTGCTTGCCAATTAGTCACAGGTGCAAACCTGCGTGTGAAAGTAAGGCTGTAAAACTAAGTAGATTGCGGTTCCTCATCTGCCGTGGATGAGAAATGAAGAACAGCTTAACAGGAGGGATGTTGTATTAATTGCATTAACTATCATTACCTGATCTGCAGTGTGACACACTTGTGAGTGTCCTCAATGTTACTCCATGAGAAAAATGAAAGAAACTGGCTCTCACTGCAGGGGCATTATGGGAAATGTAGTATTTTCCGGTAAAGAATTTGCGTAGCATGTCCTGTAGCCAATTGACGTTTTACCCCAGTAATTTTAGTACGGCGTGGCAACCTTTTACAGGGGCACATGCCCCTGGTAGACACCCTTATCCAGAGCAACTGGCACAACTTACCGAGTGCATTTACATGCACTTAATAATAATCGTAGTTGGATTTCTGCAGTTATCTGGTCATGTAGACAGCATGTTCCGATCTACAAATCAGATTAAGAAATTTGCTAAAGAGAGCTGGATTTTACTCCAGTAATCGGATTTCTCAGTGCACGTACACCAGTTTCTAATCGGTTTTAATGGCCTGCCCATGCGCGCGTAGTTGCCAGGTCCAGTTATTATTAGATCTTTAGATTAGATTATTAGATCTTCAAGGGATCTGGCAACTCTGGAATTAAATGCAGCACCCGCTTTACAGCTATTAAACACTTTGTGGAGACTCAAACGCAGCATATAAGATTTGATTGCTTAATATTAAAATTTGAACTTTGATTGCAAAGTAGCAATCCCGGAGAAAACCCGGAGCTTTAACGTTATCTGATTACTCAAGGGCATGTCAACTCGTTGATCGTATCGCGGACGAAATCTGACTTTCTGCAGTTATCGGATTATTAAGTGCACGTCAACGCTTCAGTAAAAGCAGTTGTGGGTTAACGTTCTTGCTCATGGACACAACAGTGGCAGCTTGGCAGAGGTGAGATTTGAACCCTGGACCTTCCTGCCTACAGTCCAGTACCTTAGCTGCTAAGCCTCTACAGTCCCACGTGAAGGATGTCTTCACAGATGGCAGGCACACGAATTCCGGTTCAAACCAAAATATACCCATTCTGCTCTTTGCCTATTGCTTCTGCGATGAGTACTTTATTCCGTTTCTCCACTGACAGAGTACAACGGAATAGTTATCTGCCAATATTATACAGAGTAACTACAGAGTAACTCCTGGTAGAGACTGCCCTTATAGGAGTGAAATCTGGAAGGTTTAGGGCTGAGAAAGCTGAACCCCCTCCACCTCCGCAGCTCTTATGCTCAGCTCTCTGTCAGTCCGATCGAGGCCTTGGATGGATGAGGCTGTAAATCAGTGTGCGCAAGTGGGCGTCAATGCAGTGTTGAGTTTCCCACTGCCCCCTTACGGCCTTTAAGACATTACACGAATAGTTATGTGCTGTCCTTTCCTTTCTGTCTGTGGGTGTTTGCTTCACATGTGGATATGGACAGACACGCATGTGCTTGATAATTTTTACCATGTTTTGCGGCATCCCGGTCTTAGGCGTAAGTTGGGGAGGGGGTCTATAAGGGGCTGCACGCTGTGATGTTTGGATATAATGAGATCAGAGAAGTGTGTGTTTACCTGCCTTCCAGTTTCGTACAAATAGCACCATGTGACGAATGGTTTGATGATACCAGTAAGGAAGTGATGACGTGTGAGGTGAGGACAGGGCTTTGGAGGTTACCCGAGGGTCCCTGGTTTACTACAAGTGGATGGACCCACCAGCCGGTAAACTGCTCCCCTCTCGACCCCTGGCAGCGTGGGAAAGGGCAGACAGGGAGCCGGCGTGACCGGAGGCATTAACACAGATGACTCTAGCAGACCTGACCGAACACCTGTCCCCCTCCTCTCTCTCCGCTAGACAGAACAGATCCACAGAACTTTTCTTTCCCAAGCAGGGGGAAGGAGAACGTTCCACAGCCAAAGCACATCCTGTCTCCCACCCATCTCGTTTACCGGGGCTGCGTCGGTGTAACCAGAGCCTGTCTCAGAACATGGCAGAACATGACAAGAGGGATTTAAACAGATGGCAATCAATCAAGTCATCAGTAACATGATGTACAGGACAGGACCAGAGCAGATCTATCCAACAACTGGCCCAAGATCTTTAATCTAAACGCAGGTTAAGTAAGTCCCTCGTATCGTTTGCGCGTAGGTTTTCGAGGTCTTTAACGCCACGTTCATGAGTTTGCATCGGAGGACGACCACACTGCTAAACAGGAACCTGACGTCATCAACAGGATGCTCATGAAGATTTGTTATTACTAAGCAGCTGACCGTGATTCACTGAGGCAGATGTTTGGTTTCGCTATTGGTATCAATCACATTTTCTTTAGCAAAACTCCCCAGTAAGAGAGAGAGATGGAGAGATAGAGAGGGGGCACCCCACAGACCGGTGTGCCGTAGAGCCATCTTAGCAGGGTGCCACTGGGAAAGATTCATGTGTCGTTGTTATATAAACAGCCTTATCTTGCTCACTGTGGTTCTCCCAGGAGGAAAAAGGAAGGAAACGAGTTTCATGTTTAAAGAACAAGGTTAGGGATAAGGATCTACTGCACTGACGTGGGTGATTTTCCCAAACGTGACGGCTTCCTTTGCACCGGTGTTAGAACAGGCAATTTTCCCTTTCCAATTCAAATAAAATCCCCCATCAAGTGTTTTCTGATGAGGTCCAATGACAAGAATTGCTTTGATGCACCAAGGTAGTCTCTACGACGGGGATACGTTCCGATAATCCCATTGTACGTTGAATGTTTTGTAAACCGAATAGTTTAATCTACCTTAAATATGCGTTACGTTAAACTACAGTTGGGCAAAATCTTTGACACAAAGCTTATTTTAGGAAGTGTTGAATATCTCATGTAACGTATCGAATGATGTATTGAAAGTGAAAAACAAAAACGAAATGCTCAGCAAGCTGGCTGCTGCCCGGATGCCCAGCATCTGCGGGACGGTATTGTGCTGCGTACCCGGGGGAAATCGAAATTCAGAATTCAGAATACGGGTTCTGCTGATTGTGCGTTTGTGTATTATCCAATCCCCATCATAAAGTCCGATTTATTTCTGTACCACTTTTTTAGCAGCTTAATAATTTTCTATTATCTTCTAATATCTAAGTCCAGTCCCAACCTGAGCAAGCCTGGGCGACAGTGGCAAGGAAAAGCTCCCTAAACGTTATAAGAAAGAAAGCTTAGGAGAACCAAGACTCGAAAAGGGACCAAACCATCTGGCTTAGATTTTATATTTATATATAAGAATATCTAATCAATAATTTTATAGTAAAAGTTTAAAAAAAAGAAACTAGATAAATGATAACAGGGAGAACATATTTAAGAAACATAATAATTAAACTAAAATGTTGTATAATAATACTGTAATTCCATTACATTATGCAATTAATCCATTAATTCTCTTAATGCCCACAATGTACATTTATGCAGAATGTAACTGACCCCTCTAACAGAGCCACTGGCCCCTCTACTTCAAATGGTCAAGCACCACCAGTGGTGTAACCTGAAGTCCAAATTCACTCAAGCACACAGTCGTGACTTCCGAGGTGAGGCTAGTCTACTGTACTTGGGCGAGAGGGGAAGCGTCTTCTTCCGTCTAGAAGTGACTGTTCCCATAAACATGAAAGACTCGGTGAAGTGTGAACGGCAGAGCGAGGGGAACACTGTTTCTCGTAGAATTAGCCCCACTCCTCCTCCTGCCAAAGCTGTCCTGAGGTGTGACTAGGAAGTGTGCCTACACTTCAAAGAGTCTGCTCCGTGGGACAGGGAGGACACCGGGCTTTTCTCGGATGCTGTCCTACAACACAGCCTCAAATTCTGTGACACACAATCTCTCACATTATAGTGTCATGGGGTTTGAGACTGACAGAAAGCAATTGTTTACTCCACCAGAAATAAAATAGTTTGACTCAAAACATCCAGTGGGGGCAGCAAACAGTATTTAATTGCAGCAATAAAAGTTGTGACTGTTTTGCTCTCAAACCTGGATTATTAATAGAATGCCACTAGTGTATACCAATGCCCTTTCTCGGCTTTCTCCGGCCCTTAAGGGACTTGTTCCACTGCCCAAAACTAAATCGTGGTGTGGCCCCTTCTGGCTCTATTTTATAATATATATCTCAATACCCTGCATGCTGGCCTTATAAGTTTCCCTCAACATGCATTTGTTCGATCCTAATTCTGTCAAAGGTCTTTAGACCAGCACTTACATTTCCTTATAGAACAACCTTATCATGCTAAAAGCTCTCATCAGTAGCAATTCCGTCACAGAGGATACAAAGATACTTTACATCCGCATGTCTGGTTATGGTTCACTGGTTTCTCTCAACTAAGGACTGATTCAACTACTAGAAACGTCTTGAAGCTTGTTTGCATTAGTAATAGAGTACAGATATCAGACTAGATTAACAGCTGATGAGTCAATACTGAAGCTCTCGTAGTACGTTCCGTGCACATGCGAGAAAAGTTTGCTATGAATATCTGTATAGGAAATATTAAGCAAATCAATAATCATTCAGTCAAGGGGTGACTACATAAATACGCAATTAACGCAGATTAAGTGAAATATGGTACAGTGTCTTTGCCATTTTGAGTCTGTTTATGACTGCAGAGTCCAGAGATAAGAGACAGATTTTTATCTCATCATAATCTATTATCCATTTTTAAGACCTTGGCTGTTAGACGTTGATCGGATGGATGTTAAATAGTGCCTAATGATTTTTATGAGACTGTCAGGCCTGTACTGTACGTTTGCAAACAGTTCACAGCCCAGATGATCTCTTTTTCGTTATTGCTCGTTCGAGGGAAGTATGATATCAGCAGCAAATACCAGGAACTGAGTATTTTGATGCATGAATTCCCAAAGCGATAATTCCACGAAATTCACGCCAGTACCTCTGAACCCAGCAAAAAGCCCTCTAAGCAACATGAGGAAATGTGTACGAGGAAAATTTCTGGCGCGCTCGCCCTGCGATTGTAAACGAACCAGTCGTCTGTATTTCCCCAAAGCACGGTGCGAGTATGAATGAAATCTGATGCAAACCGCTTTCAGTGTGACAGACTGAGACAGGCCGAGAGTGGAGTAAAGGCCTGGGGAAGTGCGCTGGCTGTCAGCACTCTGCTGCTGACGCTCACACGCTCGCACGAGGGGCCTATGAAGGACGGCGGACTGGAGGGACCTCCTGTTCAGCGCTCAAGATCAAAGTCTCCACTCTCTTTCCCAGGCTAACACGTACCATTTATAGAGGAAAGGGTAATCAGCTTAAAGGGCCGTGGTTCAGAAAGATGGGCTGGCGGAATACGAGGGGTGGCGATCTTATTTTATTTAATGTTTAGTCACACAAAAGCCCCTCAGTTTTGCTGTCGTATCTTATTTTTTAAGACCACACACAACTTCAAACAGATGTCTCGATTTGCTGTGCTGGGAGAGCTTTCCTGGTATTTCTAATTAGCTAACCAAGCCATTCTGTTGCTGTAGCCCATCTGCTTCAAAGTTTGACATGGTGTGCGTCCATTTTCACCCAGAGACCTGCCCTCACTGGACATTTTCTCTTTTTCGGACCATTCTCTGTAAACCCTAGAGATGGCGCTGTATGTGAAAATCTCAGAACATAAGTAGATCCCAGTAAACCAACCATGCCATGTTCAAAGTCACTTAAATCACCTTTCTTCCCCATTCTGATGCTCTCAGAACTGCCGAAATGTGAAGAGTTGCTCCTGGGACTGTGGTAGCCTAGCGGGTAAGGTACTGGACTATGGACCAAAAGGTCTGTACCTACCTGTTATTATACAGAACGACTATATTTCAGCGAGTAGCTGTTTTATTTTACTTCCTTATCATGGTCATACCTGGCATTGCATTACAGCTCTCAGTATGGGAGCACTTCATGTCACTTAGCATCGTTTGACGTTTATTTGGAGTGTGACCTACGTTCCTGTTGAACTCTGCATATGGAACCTTATGATGCGCTTTAGTAGTAAACATCACTCGGTCTCGCGGACAGATCTGCTGCCCAGTAGCCATCTCAGTCACGATGATCTTACGAACTCTTGCCACATTGCTGAGAAATTTCTGGGAATTCAACAGGGTTCTCTGAGCAGAACATAAATATTAGTGTGTTCTCCCACACTGGTGAACAAATAGCAGAAGTATTACGCTGGACCTTTTGTTATCATTACGTTAGCGCTGCTGTTACTCAGCTGAGTTTATAAGGCCAGTAAGGAATGCTGTAGTTCCTTTAATAGTAATGATGATGATAATAATGGCTAATATGACAGGGGAATTACTTTACAGCTATATCAGGACTGTAAACCCGATGCTGACGAAGCACTGTGGTAGAAACAGAAGCACGACTATTATTCGAACTAAAACGTCTTTCAAGACCAAGAGACTCGCTTCTAACCAGGTGAAATATATGCATTCAAAAATCACATCTTCCAAAAAATCTCTTTAATGGGCAAAATATCAGCAAGGATATTATATACTATCCGTCAGAAGCCAATCCTGAGGGAAAAAAACAGGTTCATTAGGGGGATTCTGTGACGTCATCAGCGGCACATAATAGCTCACAGACTTTGCATATTATGTATATTATATGGTTTTATTGTTATATTATTATATTATGCATATTAGATCATTCTACAGATGTGATTTCAGACACTCCCTCAGTCTCGGTGCTGCTGTCCCACTGATAAGACGAACCGAAACTGCGTTCACCTCAGTGGCTGTAAGGTTTCACTTTAATTTCACTTATTTTATGTCTTTATTGATTATTATGGTTGTATTATATTCCTTTGCTTTATTTCTGCTTTTCATCATCGATTACATATGAATATAGGCGTAAAAACAATCATTTGGCACTCAAGAACGGATTAATTCCATTTCCGTTCCTTCTTAGGGGGAAATTTGATTCTGACTTTGAACAAATCCAGTTCGGACGGCCTTCTGGAACTTCAAATCCTGAGGTTCCACTATACATTATCGGCCATTTAATGACCATCCGATCACCATCAGTTCGCTTTCATGACCGAGGTCTTAACAACTACAACAAATTGTAATAGGAGGCGAGCAACTGATCAAATCAAAAAAGCTTTAGCATGTGTATTGTAGCTACCTTAAATATTATGTACGTCAAACTTTAGTTACATGTTTTATTTACATAAAAAATGATACTGCATTGCCTGTTGTGGTAATTAGAGTTTCTTCAAGAGGACTCATTCCCTCTTGGTTGTGTACAGCCAGCAAAGTTATTTATCTTTATATTCCATCGTGCAACCTTTATATTTTCTACAGTGTGTGTGATAGTTAGTATGTCCTTGGAGCTGAACCTCAGTGTTGAGCATTTCCTGGAGGGAGTTATATGTAGAGCTGTTTAGGTTTCGGATGCTGTGTGGATGGGAGCGTTATACTCTTGTTTTTAGCTGTATCTAGCTGTTTGCACTCAGTTTTCTGGTGAAAATCCCAGTAGTCTGCCATTCCAGCTAGTCCCCACTTTTCATGACATCACGTCTGGAAGTAACACAAATGACAGACTGAACTCCATGTGTTCACGGCATATCTCACACCAACAGAGTGTGCAGCAAAACCTGTTTAGTCTTCCCCACTCTTTTCCTCTAGAAATGTGTATTCCTGTTTGAACAAGCCTATCACCTTATCTCTTGTAAGGACGGTTATGTGCTAGGAACTATGATCTAATTTAGGCTTTTGTTTTTCACCTTAGCTGTTGCGATTGGGTACGTGGCAGTTAAGTGTGTCATAAAACGAAACAGCCTTTCTGTTTAATATGAGATAATGCCGTTAGATAAGACTAATGCTAGAGCTGCTGCCCTTTTTGGCACTGTTCACTAAAAGCTGGTCCATTAAAATCTTACTGACTAAACAGTAACAGCAGAGCCCTGCAGACAGATATGTGTGGCTCTAATCACAGGAAAAGCGTGGGCCAGCTGTGACTGAGCTGGGCGCCTCTCCAGCCCTCCATCGCTCCAGCTTCGGGACGGTCAAACGTTCTGGTTGGCTGGTCTGAAAACTTACTGAAAGCTCCTCAACCTTGCTGCCCCCCACCAGGACAGGAAGCTGCTGCCTGTTGTTAAGAGTCAGGGGAAGCCACTTATTCTGAGAGGTCGGAGACCTTGCACACACAGCAAGGGAAGAAGCGAAAGCAAGAGGTGAAGTGAGAGAGAATTTTTAGACAGACAAAGCTGAGATTTACTTTATGGTCAAACGTGTGTGCATATATGTTTCCGTGTTTTGCCTGATCTATCTGTTGGTTTGCTTTGGTTATTTTGACGTTCGTCCACCTGAAAAACAGCTGGCTGCTGCTTTGGTGTGGCCTTATATCCAGTGTTTCTTCGAGTTGTCTCAGAATTAAAATATTCATTAAAAAGAGAAAGTCAGCCAACATTGAGTATGACCATATATGGGCTCATGCCCAAACGCAGTGATCTGAACACTACTGCTTTCGTTTTTGCTTGATTACAGATATTTATCTTAAGCAATGGGACAGTCAACCTGACATGTACATGATTCTTGGCCAGCTGGTGTAAACCATACCTTTCCTCCGATCACCTAAACGTCTGTTCATCAAAGCAGATGAGTAGGAGGAAAAGCTCGCCAGAAAGTGCATACAGGTCAGTCACGTCACTTGAAACTGGATCTTTAGATTCACATCAAGCCGGAACTTTTTTTTTTTTTTTATCCGTCTACACAGTCGACTGCAATTTCAATGTAGTCCCATCCCGAGGCGGGAAAACAGTCGAGGGGAATTCTGCACCTGAAATTCGTCGTATGATTACTCACAGAATTTTTGCATGACAGCTCTGAATTATTGAGCTGTGCTTTTCCTGTGTTTGTTTTTTTTTTTTTTACCTTTCAGAACCAGGTTCAACGGTACGTGTAAGTCATTTACACATGCAACGTGGAGTTTTGGTAAATTCACAAATGCTTGATGATTCACGACAATCTGGTTGATGTTGGAATGTTTACTTTACACTGGCTCTCTGATAGGGCTGGGCAATTAATCAATAATTAATTGAAACCGACAGAACCTTTGACTGATGTAATCTTGCCCAGGTCGGTTATTTCTGTTTTATTTAACTTCTGTTGATATGTTTTTCTTAAATTACGCGAATAGTTAAGCTAACTAT